>JAODVQ020077367.1:0-11294 GCA_025400075.2 Phenganax stokvisi
TGCTTTCATGTCCTATTATGCTCGAAATCATGCCGGCATAATCCGCCAAGGCCTACTGCAGTGATGACCACGCTCACAATGAAGGCCCATACCGTCCCACCAATAGACATTGCCAGTTCAATCAAGACTGTAAGGCTAAGTCTGTGTAGAAGTAATCCTAGAATTAAAAAACTTACATGGCGACACCGAAGGCTGCCTTGATTAGGAGGATAACTAAGAAAGCAACGGCTAGCAGACCTAAAATAGCATCGCCGACAATGGCAAACGTACATTCGCTGCCACCGTTCGGTGAAACGTGGTTTCCCTGTTCACCCGCTGCGGTGTAGAGGATACAAGTCCTGTCTGGTGCACTAGGAATTTCTTCCTTAAATTTATCCTGGAGTCGTTTGTTCGTTACGGCGAGCGTACCAAGAGAGATGAGAGATAGCAACAGCAGCAATACCACGGCTGGTATGATCATCATCAGGTGAAACACCCGCGAACCTTGGCCCTCCGCAAAACTAGCCATCTTATCCCTCACACAACACACGTACGGCCCGAGCTAACTCGATTCCTGGGCCAACACGGGGACGCGCGCGCAATGATCGGAGAGAATCAACCACGGAATTTCTCAAGCTGCATTGGGTCTTCACGGTATTCTCTCTTTCCATTAGAATTTCCATTGTTACTTGTTAACTTCTAATTTTAATGAAAACACAAGTGTAATATCAAAATGCATGAAGTTTATATATTGCTGATATAGTGCAAATACAGCAAGAGTCATGGTATATACAAAGAGTCTTTATTCATGATACAAAAATCGGCTATCTAGTATATTATATGAGGGGTATCATTTAAGCAGAACCCACATTTTTAACAGGGTCATCGAGGGAATTATCTTGATTAGTATTGTTACTGTTCCTGCTTTGTTTTCTTCGGCAGATGTTAGCGCACAGTAGAATAGCATAGGCCACAGATAGCATGAACAGTAGTGTCATGATCAACCAGGCACTTATCTGAACAAAACAATGAATCACAATTTAGGTCTACATAGCTTATTTATTGCTTATAAATACCCTTGCTGTGTGCAGTCCTTCATAGAAGAAAATTCGCTTGGAACTATCATTGAGATTATAAATTGTCAAAGAACAACACCTGAGCACCCAAAATATAAGAAATTATTCAATGTAGTATGTATATCTAATATGCGTATCAGTCTTACGGGACATCATCATCAGCTTTAACTGAATCAGCTACAGCATCACAGGTGGCACTAAGGCCAGCAGTGATGACCACAGCCACTACGAAGGCCAATACAGCACCAGCTATTGAAGCTATCAACTCGATCAAACCACTTATACTGAATCTATTGAGAAGGAATCAAATACAATGTATAATAGCTATTAGTTAGCTATACTTACAGGTTAACTCCCATGACAGCTTTGATTACCAGGAGGAGAGAGAAAGCCACTGAAAGAATTAATAAAATGACAGTCCCTCCTACTGGAAAGTTGCACAGGCTGTCAGGTTTCGCTGTTAACCTATTGGATCCCGTCCCTTCACTCTTGACAAAAAGCACACACGAGCCCCTACCAGGTTGGTTTATAACATCCTTCGCATCAGCATTGGTGGTGGCAACGGAGCCGATAGTTATGAGACAAAGCAACATGAGCAGTGCTCCGGCCGGTAAAATCATCATCAGATGAAACACACGCGAACCCCGGCTACGTGAAAAATCCTTCATCTTTCCCCTCGCGTATAAAAAACTAATTTGGCACACATCAACTGCAGCGCAAGCGCCGCTTTTATCCTCTTGACCCGCGCTATATACGCATGCGCAGGAACGTTTCAACTTCCTATATCACACTAAACATGCGCACGTATACACATGCCGCTAAAGTTTGAGTCCTTGCTTTCATAATAGTGTTTACATGGGTAGAGGTTCCACCTTTTCCACAGTTTCCTCTGACATTGTAACAGCTCTCCTTCCTCCGCAGCAAGACTTAATGATGATAGATACGTAAACAGCGGAGAGAAACATCAGCAGAACCATCGCGAACCACGCTGTGATCTGTAATAAGAATATACCGTCGTAAGGATACGCGCTATATCTATGACAAGAAAAAAACGTACTCTGGATGCGTTTATTCCTTCGTAAAAGAAGACGTTGCTCGCGTCACTAACATCTCCGCCGTAGAAGTAAGAACAACAACTGTAAAGGAATTTTAAATCAAGCCATAGCTAAATTCTAAACTTACGGAAACTTGTCGAGATTGACACCCTTGAATGCTGTGGCGTAAGCAGAGCAAGTTCCGTCCAGACCTGCCGTGATGACCACACTAACTATGAAGGCCCAGATGCTTCCAATGACTGACATTATGAGTTCTATCAGAGCCGACATACTGAATCTGCGGGGGATTAGTCAATTGGTAGGTATGTATACATTATAGTATTTTGCAGCATCTTACACATCTATGCCAATGATGGCTTTCATAACGAGCACGATGGTAAAACACAGTGCCAGGATGGCCAAAACCCCGCCGCCTGCCACCGAAAAATTGCACGTCTCCCCGTTTGCGAAAGTCACAGAGTTTTCGCTCTCGCTCTTAGCGTACAAGATACAGTTGGCGTCTTTTCTTTGAGTCCTGGACTCATACTCGGTTGTAAAACGGTTGTTTGTTACAGCGAGGGTACTGAGAGAGACGAGAGAGAGGACAAGGAGTAGAATCCCAGCCGGTAGAATCATCATAAGGTGAAATACTCGCGAGCCTTGTCTCTTCATCTTTTCCGCGTCTCTTGCCGGTAATTTTCACTCCCACTAGAAGAATGTGATCTCTGAAGAGAAGAATCTAAATAGCAACTCCCAGAGGAGACTTGTTGAGACTCTTGCAAAAAAGGGGGCGGGGCTCATTCCATGCGCGCATGCTCGGTAGATATAGAGGTACATTCAAGTGCGCATGCGCAATTCACGTCCGCAACATACAAAATTGTAGCGAGCTAAACTACAGAGGGGAACAGTTCAGAACGATACACTCCGTTTTTTTATTATAATATAGATATACTAAGGCGCATTTTCTAGTTTAGTTGGCTTGTTTTTCTCTTTGGTTCCCATCCTGCCGCAGCATGCAGCACATTTGAGCAGAGAAACCAGAAGATACCACAACAGAAGGATAAATAGTATCGCAGCTTCAACCCAGGTCACAACCTAGTTAACAAGAACACATGAATCAGCATTCAGCAAGCAACACTCAGCAATAATAGTGGTAGCACTATTTGCACAGCTGTTAATGTATTCGAAGTATAGTAATATAGATTATGACTGTTCTTTCTTACCCTGACAGTGTTCAGCGGGGAATAAAAACTGATGGAACTTTCACCGGCATATCTGTAGTCCTCACACCTGTTTAAACATAGTCTAATGAAATATCAGAGGGTGATATATAGTGAAACGTACGCCATGAAAGTTGTATCAGGATTGAGATCATTGATAGTTTCAAACGCCCTGCAAGTATCGTCCAATCCTATGGTGATGACCACGCCCAGTGCCAGAGTAAAGATGAAGCCAGTGAGGCAGAGGAGGAGCTCAATCAGAGCAAACCAGGAGAAACTATAGAACATTGAGCATCATATCATGTGTCAGTATGAACGATGGTGCATGGCACTTATCAATGCTGTTGAGCACCATTAGGGTGCAGGCAAGGAGACGGAATGGGCAAAAAAACAACAGACTCCCACACCTCAATTTCATCTAATATTCCTTATCCTAGCTACTAGAGTCACACCCAAGAGCTGCTCAGAGGATTGCATGCTACACTAGCTGTGGTATGCCGTCATCATACCTGTGCACAGTCCCACGTATATATCATTATCACACAGCTATAGATACTTCCAAATCATTTCACATCTATCAATCTGTTTCCAATGACTTACACTTTTATTCCCAGGCATGCTTTCACGAATGATACTGTACCGATTGCGACTGCGAGCGAACCCACGGCCACTTGGCCCCAGATGGTAAAGTCGCAAGTTGTGTCCGGTTGGTAGTCGACCATCATATTATCGCGATCAGGCGTGGCGAAAAGGATGCAGGTCTCCAATTGAGACCTTATTAGAGGTTTCATGGCGGGGGCCCCAGAACCCGCTATCTGACTCGACTCTTCGTCACTCCCTTCAGTGAAATCTCTGATGCTAAGATGCAGTGGTACAAAAGAGCCCAAGCAAACTGCCGCCATCACAGCCAGAATGATGCACGGAACAATGAGAATGAAATGAAAAGCTCTTGAAAACGGATTCTTCTTCATGCAAAGATTGAGGAGACCCATCTTTGAAGTAAGATTTTTTCTTTTCTCTCAGTTGGTCGAAATACTCACTAACACTGAACTGCAGGATCGGGCGAGCTCGCCCGTTATAATATGCTGAAATACCACTAATTGATCTCCCACGAAAAGGTGTGGAGAGCGCCGCCATCGAGCAGCGTTGTTTTACGCATGCGCAGTTTCAAAAACCTCGCTATGATGATGCTGCGTTATATAATACTCTCAATGTTGCGTTATTATAGCTAGAAAAGTCAGTGGTAAATTATATTAACTTTTTCGGTCCGCTGGTGGCGACTTCTTTGGCTTGGTGGCCTTCTTCCAGAACAATATACCCAGGATGATGTACACGATTAGTAGAACAGAGATGGTCCCAGTTACAAACCATGACAAAGCCTGTGACAATTATAGCGAGGAACAGGTGTGTGTATATAATATATTTACTATAGTGATATATTATACTTAACACAAATTGCTGGCTCATCATGCTCACCACAAAGCCAAGGAAAAATGCTACAGCTACAGTAGTAATATTTATATGACGTAGTAAATAAGTCAGTGGGCAAACCCCTTATTATGTCATACACCTCGGCAGCAAGAAGTTCGTCATAGAATCTGGTCCCTCCAGGAGCTTCATAATCAGTGCAGCCACTGTATGAAGAGACATTAGCAAGAATGTGACATTTTCAGTTTAATGTAGCTGACGAGGTGTTGAGTTCATCAGCTCTGGTAACTATTAGTGCATACTGCAATGTCTCCCCAACTGGCCTCTATTTACCTTCCAGTGGCTTGTCCGGCATCGACAAATGCCTGACAGGTTAGGGCGAGGCCGATGGTAGAGTTAAGACTGTGAGCTATAGATATGACCATGATGCAGAATAAAAGTGGTATCTCTATTAACACTGCACATGACAGCCTGTGGACAACGAAAAACAATATTATTTGGGAAAAAGAATGATATATTGTAGCTATAGGAGAATGTAGCGGTCTGGAGATGTATAAACTTACAGACTTGCTCCGAAGAGACATTTGACAGAGGACACTAGACAGTAAATGGCCGACACTACTGTGACAGTGATCATGCCAAAGACGGCAAAACCACAGAAATCTCCTCCACCAATGTCTTCTCTCTGTATCTGCTCCTCGTCCACGTAAAGTATACAGTGGCCTTCGGAATCCTCGGGTAGCTCCCGCTGCACTTCCTCCTCCTTCAGGATGAAAATAGTGAAGGACGATATTGAGAGGAGGAAGATAAGGAGATACGTAGCGGCGAATATTGCATGGCCGATTCGAGAGAACGGCTTTCTACAGCACAAGTCATTAAACTTTTCTTGCATCTTTACGGCGTACCATCAAATGAAGAACTCAAAATTACTATGGCAGAGTGTATCGTGGGGTTTATGTATCCGATTCTAGAGAGAATATTTATACACAAAAACCCAGAAGCATCAGCTACGACAGAGAATTCATTCCTAGAGCATGCGTGCGGCACGGTTAATGTTGCGCATGCGCAAACAAATCATTTCAAGAGTTTAAAAATGGATTACTTGAATCAGACGTGATTAGGGTTTTCTTTTGATACTTTTGTTTCTTCTCTTTCTTATTAATTTTGTCTTTCGTGTTCTTCTTTCTTGTCTCCCTATCCAGTAGTGTCTCACGTGCATCCTCTTCCTCTCCTGACTTTGTGCATCTTCTGCAGAACACCATGTTCAGACTAATGTAGAAAACAACTGCGAACAACAGAGCTCCTGTTACTGACCACAGCATTATCTGAGGGAAACGGAACAACATATCAATTCAAATGATGTATCAACAATTATTTCTAAAACTGCTTGTGATTTGTGCTACTATATCACAGGAATCCTCATGCCATTAGAAAAAACTTACACTAGATATTAGCATGTCTTCAAAAAACCTTATGCCTCCCACAGCCATGTCTTTACACCTAATGGAAGAGAACTTGGCACTAAGATTAAAAACCATTGCATTCGACTGACTCTCCAGGTTCAACATCTTTGAATGCCTTGCAGGCCAGACCAAGACCCAGTGTAGTGTTTATGGCCACAGAGAGGGAGAGGATGAGGAGTACGATCATGATGGGAAGTTCCAAACAGACTAAACACGATGTCCTGTGTACAACATTAACAATGTTAATAAACAGACCACCATCAGCAAAACATATCTTTCAATTTCAGGGACACTGCTAACCCATCTAGCCATAGTAACCTATTGTATTCACTTCAATAAAGGTACTTTGGGCTATCATAAGGCCTTCTGGAAACACCTTTAAATAGAGTTGTATTGATTTGTTAGTCTTCACACTCACAGAGAAGTTCCGCAAATGGTCTTGATGAGATAGCTAAACACGAAAATTCCGACGCCCACTGCCACAATTCCACTGCCCCACATTGTGTAGCTACAGCCAATTCCGTCTGATATTTTCGGCGGCTGATCCTTTCTATCATCCGAAGAAGTGTAGAGGATACAGTTTCCTTCGTCCGCTTTGAGTTTGTCGTCTATTTTGTTGTGTTTAGCGGCGAATACGCCGAGTGCAGCAATAGCCACGGCCATCATTAGAAAGAAGACGATGCAGAGAAGGCCATGACAGAGCCGAGATCCCGGGCGGCGGAACCGCGATCTTTCCTCTGTCAGACGTATCTTTGAGGGCTCGGCGTAGCCTTCTCCTCCCCGTCCTTTTGCCATCAAGCGTAAGCGTAAAGTGGGAATTTGTACGTGCGCATGCGCATTCAAAATTGAAAAATTGAAAACTAGATAGGATTAGTTAATGAATTCTCCATCTCTGCTAAAGGCTGTTGGTCAGGATACTTCCTAGCAGCTTTTAGTCGGTAAAAGAAGATGTAAACTCTGATACCATACACCATGAGTAGTAGTAGCAGTAGGAATGCACTCAGCCATACAGATGCCTAAGAAAAGGCGGACAGAACATCATGTAAAAAGATCAAAAGAGAGCTTCGTAATGTTGATTTTAGGCTTTGTAATATAGGACACTCAAAGGTTAATGGGTGGAACTGACTGAACATGGTACTGAATGGAATTCTTTTACCTGTGCTGAATTTACTGTGTCATAGTACTTTATGCCATGATCATCATCTGGAACATTTCTATCACAACTACAAATCATGCAACAGATATACATAACATGTTATTATGTTGTCATTTTTTTGCAAACTAACTGGTTTTCCTCCTTGTTAATGTCAAGGATGGTGTTACAAGTCTGAGAGAGACCCAGAGTGATGACTGCTCCGAGAGAGAGTGAGAATACAGCTAACACAGCTATAACAAAACACTCAACCAGTGCAGTGAACCAGATACTGCAAGAGGCAGGTGGGTGGCGGTGCTCAATTGATTCAATGACACATGACTAAAACAGAACTATGGCAGTGAGTATGCTGGTCACATGCAGTCAATGATTTCAAGTGCAAGGTAAACAGAACTTACTCGGCGGCCACAACCACTCGAAAAACAGAGACTACGAAAAACAACGCGAAGACACCCGCCATCAATGCGAACCCATAGATCTCTGCGTGGCATGCGTGCGAGTCTCCGTACACAAAACGACCGTCTTTTTCACTGGAGAAAAGGATGCATATGCGAGAGTTGCTGGAATTATTGTGATCAGGATAATCTTGTAGCTGAAGAAATGTGGAAAAAACTAAAAATATGGCTGGACTAGATCAGTAGTTACTTTGCGGTGAAGGTTGGAGAGACTTCCGATCACTACAAGAGCCAGGATCACTAACACTGCATAGAGAAAGCCCAGAGTGAAGTTGAATCCTCGGCCGACTGTAGCTCCAGCTCGTAATCCTCGCTTTGCAGGAGATGTTTCCAGAAACTTCATGTCAAATAGCTCTCTAAGTGTGTAGCTATATAGCTAGCTAGCTTGTTTTCTAAGCAAGCAACAAATAACACACAAAGTGGGAAGAGCTCGTATTTTAGGCGGCCGGCCGCGCACGTGAGCTTCCGCGTGCCCAAAATTCGATCCGGCGGCGCGCGCAAAAACCGAGGAGGAGAGAACTAGAGGTGTTGTAAGGTGTGTGCGGGGCGAAACAAGCAAGCAGAAGAACAGCGAGTGAGAAGTTCAAAAAGGGTATCACTGAGATTAGTCCTCGCTCTTTCAGTCCAGTGCAAACGATTTGATCCTAACAAACAAGACCTGTAGCGATAAGAGTGAGTTTCGGAAACATTTTAAAATAATTTTTATTCCCACCTCGGTTTTTTTCCTTCGCAGTGAGTGTTCCTCGCGTCATCGTGCGCAATCTAGACCGAGATGAGGTCAGAGAAGGAGACAAGGAAGAGATCAGAAGCAGATTTCGCGAATACGGTACCGTGACGAACGTCTGGATGGCTGATGACCCGCCCGGTTTCGCCTACGTATTTTTCGAGTCGTTCAAGGAAGCCGTCAAAGCCGTGGACGAGTTGAATCAAACGCGAATGTGTGGTAGGCGAGTAGAAGTGGAGCTGTCTCCTAGTGAAGACAAGAGAAAGAACCGCGGTGGTTGGGCAGCAAGAGGAGGAGGAGGAGGAGGAGGAGGTGGTGGTGGTGGTAGTGGAGGAGGGTACAGGAGTGGAGATAGAGGAAATTGGGACAGGGGAGGTGGTGGAGGAGGAGGAGGAGGAGGAGGTGGTGGATACAGAGACAACTATCGACCAAGAGGAAGAGGTGGATTCCGTTCTCATGACCGAGACTATCGGGACGATCACGGGGGGCGAGACTACGAAAATCGTGGACAGCGCTATGACAACAGAGACTCATACCGTGGTGGAGGAGGAGGAGGGTATAGAGGAGGTCGAGGTGGTTACAACAACTATCGAGGAGGAGGAGGGAGAGGTAGAGGAGGAGGGTATCAAAAATGGGGCGGCAGAGGTGGATATAACAGAGATGACGGAGGGTACAGAGGTCGCGGTGGATTTAACCGTGACAGGAACTATGGTGATGGATATTCTGATCGTGGCGGACGACATCACGGCAGTCGAGGTGGAAGAGGTGGGGGAGGAGGAGGAGGAGGAGGAGGAGGAGGAGGATATTACGATCGTGACTCATATGATAGACGCAATCGTAAAGATGTGTATTCTGATGATGAAGGACAATCTCGCAGTAAGGATTATGAGTATAGAGAAAGCAGGAGTGGTGGTGGAGGAGGAGGAGGAGGAGGAGGAGGAGGCTACAGTGGCGGAGATCACAAATCAGAGACCAGTCGCTCAAAAAGATACTCTTCCTCTCCTGAATTTGTAAAGGAGGAGAGTCGCCTGCCCACAAAATATCGAAAACGCAGCGACGGAGACGACTACCATCATTCTTCCTCAGAGTACCATCACAATCATCCTCCACCTGAGTCATCTAGCAAGTGGGATGCCTCTCCCTCTTACCGCCAGGGAGGAGGGTCTCCAACCCACAGCTATAGGTCTCGTTCTCGCAGCCGGAGTCCTTACACTGCACCACAAGAATACTATTCTCCACCGCGAGAAAACTATCACCGCAGCTCCAAGAAAACTATGGAGAAGAGGAGTGGTAGCTACGAGCATCTTGATCAGTACCCCGCTGTAGAAGAAACTTATACATCATCAAATCGGTCGTTTGAACGACGAGGTGATTATAGCCCCGAACCGGCTGAACCACAATACGAATACCGAGAGAAAGATAGAGATAGGACAGTCAAATATGGAGATATGGCAGAGGGTGGACGTAGTGGATCTCGCCATTATAAGTCATCTAAGAGAGCTGGGTCAGAGGAACCAATGGAGCACAAAGTCCGTGATGTTGAAGCTAGCGGCGGAGGACGTTACATGGCTATGGAAGAGGAGGGAGGGCCTGGTGGAGGATCTGGTCGCATTCGAAGCCGAGGCCATGAGAGAGGTAATCACCCCAGGGGCTACCCTGCAGCTCCTCGGGAGCCAGGTGAGAGAGAACGTCGGAGGGGTACACCGCCGCCACGTCATCCCAGTTCTCCTCGTACACACAAGAGGTCAGTCAATTTGTGTTATTCCAACTCTAATTGGAGCCCACCTCTCAGTCAAGTAATAATGCGTGAAGCGCTGAGAGTGAGTGCATGAAACGGTGCTTGTAAAATTCCAGTGCCTGTGAAATCGAAATTAGAAAAGTTTTTTCAAGTTTTGAATCTAGATGAAAGAAAGGGGCCACTGCTGCTGATTATGTAATATTTCCTATCAAGAATCCAGCCACTCACTTGTCAAAAGTAGCATAAGTTGGTGCCATTTCACAGTGGAAGAATAGTGCGTGCTTCTTTGCATTCTCTCTTCAAATGGAAATTGTCTTGAAATAAAGTATAATGGTCATTCCAAATAGAGCCTCCCAACCTCAAAAGTAATGACCGTTTCCAAATAGAGCCCCCCAACTTCACAATTGATATCATCAGAAAGGTAGGCTCTTCAAATGATGTCTGAATGCAGGGCAAGAGAGAGTGAATACAAAGTTTATGTTTGAAAAGTATAGTCTTCTATGCAATGTATAATTATGATGCACACACATACTACGAGAAAAGCAATGAGTACACAAGTTGTATATAATATAGTGGAATGAGAAGTTAAACTATTCTAAGAAATGGAAATGTACTAATTGGAAGGAATGGAACAATGTGTGTGTGCCAGGTAATATAAGAGAGTTGCACTAATGACAAGAATACAGTGTTAGAATTTTACACCAAAAATTTCGATACTTGAGAAGAGTGCAATTTTCTCGTCCTCCTGTTCTGATGCAGTTCGTAAATCGACGATGAAAGAGAAGCGGTATCTCTCTCATCCTTGCTCCACCTTCTCCTCTTCTCTTATCTTTTTCTATTTCTCTCCATGCCACCAATACACACACATCTCACTAACACTGTAGGTCCCGTAGTGAGTCTCTCTCTCCCTCTCCTCCTCCTCCTATGATACGATCTCCCATCCACAAATGATGAGCACAGGTCAGCCATTCTCTCTCTCTCTCTTCTAACTCACTCTAAGTTTTGTTATATGTAACACAGGATG
>JAODVQ020077473.1:0-17831 GCA_025400075.2 Phenganax stokvisi
CCTGTTGCTAAAAAAGAGCCCCTATCTACCGACATTATCAAGAAAGTAATTGATAGTTTTGCCACAATAACTGCATCGTTAAAAGATTTGCGTATTGCTGTGTTCTTTTCCTTCGGATTGGTGGGGTTTTTCCGTTTTAATGAACTAAGTAACATGCAGTGTAATCATATCATTTTCTCTGATGAATTCGTTAAGATTTTGATTCCTCGCAGCAAGACAGATATATATAGAGAAGGTAATTACGTTTACATTGCCAGAACTAATACTAAATACTGTCCAGTTTCCATTTTAGAGAGATATCTTGCAGTTGCGGATTTGAATACTTCGAGTAGTTTACCATTGTTCAGAGCCCTAAGAAACAGCAAGTCAGGTTCTACTTTGAGACAAGAAAAGCTTTCCTATACCAGATGTCGAGAAATCTTCAAAGATACATTGGAAAAGTTTGGTTACGATTCTTTGATTTACAGTTTACACAGTTTACGCTTAGGAGAAATAACATCTGCAGTAAACAACGAAACGGATGCACCTATCTCAGAAAGACTGCTAAAGCTCCACGGGCGGCGGAAAACAGACCTAGCAAAGACATGTATGTCAAGGAATCTGTAATCGATAGATTAAGTGTGTCAAGAAACCTAGGCTTGTAAAGATAACTAGAAATAAATTAAATTGTTCGGTTCGCTTGCGATTCTCCCATAATCGCTTGTTCTGTCTTTTTCTCCATTGTCATTCAGAGGCAAATTAATTTACGTTCGTTTGAACGCAGTGAATTAGAACGTAATTAATTTATATGAAGGGTAGGTGGTTGAGTGCCGTAGATGAGTTTCATTAAATTATGTTTTAGTTCAACAAGTAAAGCAGAAATGGAAAAATCTATCAGATGGGTTTAAAAAGTGTCCAGACAGAAAGCGAGATATGGAGAAGTCTGGCAGTGGTTACTCAAAACCACCAACTTGTCACTTTTATAAACAGTTGCAATTTTTACATGACTCTGTCAGCAACAGAGCTACCCATAGTAACATCCAAGTAAGTGGTGAATCATCTGACACACCTTGTTGCATGGAAACAACAGTTCCAGGTCAGCCAATTCCAAAATCTGCTCTGCCAGATCTTACCCAAGAAAGTGGCCAAAAGACTGATAAAGAGCCAGTCACCGCCAATGCAGACCATCCTCCCGGGAAACAAAAATCAGAATTTTCCCGTGCAACTGTTATCCCCAAAAGAAAAAAGAAAGTTGAACTTGATCCACTTGAGCAATTCTTAATTAGGTCAATTGATAAGAAAGATGAAGACAGTAAATCAGAAGATGCAGATGAGCAGTTTTGTCAAAGTATTTCCCATACATTACGAAGATTTGGGCAGAACTCAGTGAAGAAGAATCAATTGGCTAAAATAAAGATTAAGCAGTTGCGTTTCCTCAGTTCTCAGACAATTTCTGATGTCATAAACGGTATCAGTAATTGTTGCATAATGTAGATTGCCAGTTGATAAAACTTTCAAAGAGTTAAAAACGTTTTCTGGTGGTCTTTGTTGTTCAAATTGTTTTTGTTAACATTAATTGCATATCTTGTTAATTAATGAATGACATTTCATTTTCTACAGGAAAAACATTTGTAACCATATTTAGGAAGTAAAAGTATTTTTTATATCTCATATTAACAAGTAAAAGAATGTGTATTATATTATTAAGTGCATACAATGGCCTGATTATAGGGATTTTATCCTTTCAATAAGAGAACCAATCTTTTAATCATGCACAGCACTTACTCTAAAAATATAGTGTTTTAACACAAAAAGATAAAATTCTTATCTTTGCCCCACCATTTTGCAGGAGGGATAAATTTATTCACCCTGTTCGGATTTTAATGTACATTTTTTAAGCTTTCTGTAAACAATATCCACTTCATCTGCTTACATCTGCTGAGTACATTTCCCATTGCCAGGGAACTTCTCCAACTGATGAACCGAAATAGTTTTTAAAACTTTCCCGGGTTTGTTTTGCATCCTTGCTATAACTATTTTAACCAATGTTCTTCACAGGTTCAAAACTTGTATCTCCTTGTACAATATTCCTCCATTCCCCATTCACTTGTCAACCATTAATCTCATAATCAGCAAATCCTGCTGGACAATAACAATTTTTGTCATACTGTCTCCCGGCCATAAGAAAATTGTGTAGGGCCACACATGCCTTTGTAACTGCCTCAGTTGTATCAACCCTTGAGTGAATGGGGCGGCGGAATACACGAAATCTTGCTGCCAATATTCCGAAGGCATTTTCTATTGTTCTTCTAGCTCTTGAGATTCTATAATTGGCAATTAACTTCCTAATATCCAAATTTGTTTCTGCATATGGCTTAATAACATTATGACGAAGTGGAAATGCATCATCTGCAACAAAGACATAGGGAAAAAGAAGTCCTGATCTATCAAGAGGTCTGGGATATGGTAATGGAAGTTTGTCCTTAGTAATACAGTAACCAATGTTGCTATTTCCAAACACCCCGCCGTCACTTTGTTGACCGGCTTCACCAATGTCCATAAGGGTGAAACGGTAGTTACTATCACATACTGCTAACAGAACAATACTGAATGACTTTTTATAGTTAAAAAAAAGTTATCCACTCGAAGGTGGAGCTTGAATTATGATATGTTTGCCGTCCATGGCACCAAGGCAATTGGGAAAGTTCCATTTTTTCTCAAAAACGTCAGCTATTTTTTTCCAATCACCAGCATGTTGAGGTACTCTTAAATGACCGTCTTCTAAAAGTGAATCCCATATTATTTTAGTAGTTTTATGCACGATTCGACTGACTGTCGTGTGTCCAATACAATAGCTTGCAGCAATTGAAGCATACCCATCTCCTGTTGACAGGTATCGCAATGTAACACAAAGTTGCTCTGAGGGGGATATAACTCCTGGCCTTGTGTTGACTTTGGTTATTCTTGGTGCGACCAAAGCTAAGAGCTTTTCAAATTGACTAGGAATCATCCTGAACATTTTGAAGAACAACTCGTGGTCAACCAGCATAAGTTCTTTAACCAAGCAATGAAATTCTCCTTTGACCTCACGTTCGCAAAACACTTTGCGGACCCAACTTCGCTTTCTATACTTCATCATGCGTTTCTGTTTTCGACGTCTGTACAGTATAAGTAGCATAATAAGTTGCTCCTTGCTCAGCATCATCTTGAAGTACAAATTTCCAAATATATTTTTCACGAATGTGTGGAATTGTATGCACGAAAATTTTGCGAGAAATTTTTTCACATTTTGTTCACTTCGCTAATTTCGCCGAGAAAATTTTTGCCCATGGAATCAGGGCTTTAAGAAAGGATGGGCAACTTTAAAAGGTGTATTTGTATCTACTAACCTGATTGGATGTTGATGGGCCATACAAAATAGTGTTACATTGGTCTCCATCATAACTGTACTGCCGCAAAAAGGCATGAATTGTGGCCATTTCTCCAGTTTCTGTACCTTTGTCAAGTCGAATATACGATGCAATTTTTCTAGTCTCAAAGATATGTTGCAAATACCAATACCCAATTAAATTGGGATCCGAGTTGCTCACCCAAACATGCAACCAAAGAATTTTGCGACTGGCAGAATCTAAACAATCATACACAGCCAATGGGTAAGTGCTATTTGGATAGCCCATCATTTTATCGTGGCCGTCTAGTGAATGAACCCAGTTCGTTCCCTTAGTTGAATATGTCCCTTTCCGTTTTCTTTTTCCAGTTCCAACGTATCTTTTTTCTAAGCCCTCAGGATCAACCTCTTGCATTACAGCGTGCACTAAATCACGAGGCACCTTCAGCTTGTGTTCTTGGCGTAGCTTTTTATGCAATGCTCTATAGCCGAGCAATTTTCCCGGACCACTGACCTCCTTTTCAACGGCATCAATCACTTGATCGACAGTGACATACTTATCCATATAATAAATGTCAAAATGTCTCATTCTTCAGTCGAGAGATCGAAGGCTCCATGTATACTGTGAATAATCTCTTTCGACAAAACCTAATACCTCCTTTCGTCTAAGACCTTGTTGGACGTATTTTTCTAAGTCATCTTTTAAATCTTTGTCATTTTCCAATCGCTATTTCGCATGCATGCCATGTTTCATACAGGCTGTGTGTTGGGACTTGGGATACTTCAAGTAACACCATTTAAATTGTGTGGACTGAACCTTTTTCCGCTGCCTTTCGCTTTCCTCTCTTTTGTTTAATATTTTCCTTAAACTGTTTCCACGCTCTATCAGCTATGTTAACTTACTTAAACACGTGTTCAGTGGATCATGAGCGCAAAGTCCATGACTCCAGATCATATTATAACAACAAGCCGCAAAGAATCTTGGTATATTATGGCAACGCTAGGCTCTCTAAAATATCTATTTTGTAATGTTCTTTTTTCATTTCATTTTAAAATGACTTTGTTTTATTTTTTTTATTTTAAATTACTTTTATTTAGTTTTTTTTGACATATTTTTTAAAAATAAATTAATGGCCACGTTAGGCCACCATACTTCAGGAAATCTTTCAAAAAATCTGAACACACAAAGTCAAGAAGTTGAGAAAATTGCAAGTAATGACTGACTGACAACGATAAAGATGATGAGCAGAGCGAAACAGCTAAATGATCAATAGGTGTTTTCGATACATTATTGCAAGAGCCTGATATTACTCAGGATGGTGATAGAATAACAAGTTTTGCACCACGAGAAGAATATTGACCACTTGGCATATTTATAGACAAAGACTCTGAATTTCTTTCTTTTCCGACTATTTATTGTGGCAAATGTCAAGCTGATAACATTGAAAGACTTGTGCCCGTTCACTATAGCACAATGTGTAAATTGGAATTATGAAGCAAGGATAGAAGAGTCGCACAGTCTGTGCCAAAGATTTTTTACAAGTTGAAAAATTACAGATTAGACAAATTCAAGGAAGTGCCGTTTTAATATTGAGTAAATATATGACCAAAGGAAAAACCTACACAGCTGGAGATTCGAGGTCAGAAAAGTCGGTTAATAAGCTGATCAATTTAGATGAAGGATTCAGAGTTTAAAGAAATTTATGCGGTTCTCCTCCATACTTTGAAAGATGTAAGAAAGATTTATTTGCAGTGATTCACCAACTTGGTACACCTACATGGTTTTGTTCATTTTCAGCTGCTGAAACGCGATGGATTCATTAGATTAAAATTATTGGTTGTCTTCACAACAAAGACTATACTGATGATGAGGTGAAACAAATGACCTGGCAAAGAAAGTCTAAACTGATACAGAAAGATCCAGTAACATATGCGTGAAATTTTGAGCATATCGTGGAATTGTTTATTCACAATTTCATTAAAAGTTCATGTCATCTAATTGAAGAGGTTATTGACTTTTTCTATTGTGTTGAATTCCTGCTAAGAGGTTCTCCACATTTCCATGGTTTATTCTGGATCAAAAATGCACTCGAGTTTCGTAATGATTCTGATGAAGATATTGCCAAGTTTGTAGATAGCTACATTTCATGTAAAGTTGACGCAGATGATTTAACTGAACTAGTAAATTTGCGAAGGCCTAAACACTCTAAGATGTGCAAAAAAAGAGGAAATGCTGTTTGCAGATTCAATTTTCCTTTCCCGCCAATGCTGAGAACTATGATTTTAGTGGATGAAACCATGACCTTTGTTCAATTTCTTGAAAAGTTAGACTTAGTGTAACACCACTATGTAAAAGCTATAAGGCTTTCTCTTAAACATAACACACTACTATTGAAATGCTCGCCATCTGAGATTAGAATTAACTGTTACAATCCAAATTTACTCAAAGCTTGGAAAGCTAACATGGATATTCAGTTTGTATTAGATCCTTATGCTTGAGTTGGTTATATCCATTCATATATTCCTAAAGGTCAAAGAGGAATGAGCAAGCTACCTCGTATAGCATGTAAAGAAGCAAAAGAAGGTAATAATAATGTCATTAACTGGGTGAGACATATTGGTAACAAATTTCTCAACACTGTTGAAATAAGTGCAAAAGAGGCTATCTGCCTAGTAATGCAAATGCCTTTGAGATGATGATCTCGAGAATTGCAATGCATCAATATGTCTGATCCAGATGAAAGAACTTTCCTATTAACAAGCATGGATAAAATTAAGGAACTTCCTAACAACTCTGTTGATATTGAATCAGACAACATTGTCAAAAGATATAAGACCAAAGAAATATAAAAACTTACCATATGTCTGGCTGATTTTGTGGCACGGTTTAATTGCAAAAGTGAGAGTAATCAACTAAGCAAATGTAAATCAAATTCAACTTTGCTACATGATTATCTTTCAGGGAATAATTTCAATAAAATGATGATCTTCTGAAAAAGAACAAAAATATTTGAAAATGATGAGTATCAAATGAAAGGTGGAATAATGCTCATGAAGAGACAGAAGCCAAGAGTAATATGGTCAGTTAGCTTCAATAAAAACAAAGATCCAGAAAACTATTGCAGAGAACAACTAATTCTTTACACTGCTTGAAGAAATGAAGAAAAAGATCTTCTGCAAGACGTGCAGACTTATCAGGATCAATTTGAAATTGTCAAAGATGTCATGGAAGAAAACAGAAAACAGTATGAGAATCACACCAATGTTCCTGATCAGGCACTACAACAGATTAAAATTGAAGAAAATCTAGTCGCTCCGAATATGCAATACAGAATGAACAAGACAGAAAAATTGGCCCAGAACCAAGTGAATTATTTGGATGCTTTGATCTTGGAAAAGATAAACAACATGCCCAATATGACCTGATAAATGATATTGGTATATATCCACAAACAAAGGATGATGAAGAAATTGTTCTGAAAAGACTGAATGATGCCAAATTTAGAAAACTTGTCTGATCACTTAAGGTTGTGCAAAAAGAGTTTTTTTACCATGTGCTTAACTCTGTTAAGACTGATAAGCAGCCAGTGAGACTGTTTTTTAAGCAAAATGATTTTATCTGACAAAATCTAGTCTGATGGATTATTCTCGATCTCAGCCGCTAGTGTAGACCCAATATTCACAACAAAGGTGTTAAATGCCTCTTTCATCTTTATATCATCAGAAACAATTTTCCTGTCTATTTGTAGCTGGGAAATATTGTTTGCTCTATTGTCTTTCCCCAGAAGTTTGTTTAGTAGCTTCTAGCTTTGTTTAGGGTCTTTGGCTGAAACACAATCTTCGATTTTTTGCAGAAAAAATTATTTTTCGCCTTGTATATTTCTGAGTTTACTTTACTGTGCATTTCTTTGTACTTAGCTCTGTGAATTTGGGAGTTAAATTTAGCAGCCCTCTCTTTATGAAACTTTCTCATTTGCATCAGCTCTTTAATATTTGAAGTAATCCAGGGGAGAGAGTTACCTCTCACCTTTATGCATCTTAATGGTGCATGTTCGTGTAGTACTTGCAGGTAAATTGACTTCCATATTCAATAACAAGTATTTGGATCGCTGTGCTGTACCACATTTTCCCATGGTATCTGCGAGAGACCATTGAGAGAATTGGTGGCTTAGAAAGTTTTAAAGTTTTGAGCATGTCTTATATTTTGTCAAGACTTCAATGCGCAATGTTTTCTGACACCAAAAATTAAACTATATACCTAGATGTATAACTCCTGATTTTAATATATCTTGCTTCTTATTTGTGATTAGCAAGTCAATTAGGGTTGCTGACGTATTCGTTATCCTTGTGGGATTATTAATAAGTTAATCAAACTGATAAAAAGACAACAGAAATCATAACCTGTGTATGCATAGATCAGACGGAGATTTGCTGATATCACTGTTTAGATCTCCCTTCATCAACCATGTACTTACTAGGAATGACCCGGTACACGGTTCACTAATTTCGATACATACCATTTTCTGGGAGCACATTACCAGGTCATTGCATTCGGTAAACAGTATAGCACCCCGAACATGCGAAAGCGCACTGCCTCCATATCTATTGCGATCGTTTTGAGTCAAATGATATCCTGCAATGCTAATTTCATTTGTTGAAAACGAACCATGAACTTTAGTTTCATTAATTGCTAAGATGTCCAGCAACTTATTTTGCAAAATACTTTGCAGCTCATCAATGTGCTTTGGAAGACTATTAATGTTTAAGCATGCAATTTTATACCTTTCAAATGATCTAATTGATTTAACATTGACTTATCTGATATCTTTTGGCCATGATTGACTGATTCTGCACCCAGATCGCATCTTTATGAAGTCAATGTAATCTTTTCCAAGATGTTCCTTGCACTATAGCTTTCAACAGGTCTCCCACTTGTTTGATTGTTGACGTACAAAAATCCTCATCAAAGTGGCTAATTGATCTTGAATATTTTTCTCCTCTTAATAATTTGATAGAATGAGTGGCTAAAAATGCTGTACCTTTACCATTAAGGTGAAGATTATTCCCATTTAGGCAAGTATAGTCCTTGCAGGAGTTGTCAATAAATTTGAAACTATGCTTTGCAGCTATTTTTTTGAATTTGTTAATGACATCTTGGATGGTTGTTGCTGCTTCAATTTCTTGTCTTGAAATAATTCCTGAGAGACTGATTTTTGAATTGTGAAATTTAGCTTTGATTTTGACAGCAAGGTTTTCCACTTTCTTAGCACAGACTTCAGTGGAGTCTGTAGGAAGGTTGTTTGTCCCAGCATGGACAATAACATGAGAAGGGGTTGACTGAGGCCGCGTTTACACTATACCGGATTCACCCATCACAACATCTTCGTTTGCTGTTAAGGAGCAAAAATCACCAGCAAATATTGACTAGGCTGACAGATTTTGTATATTTCTTTGTGTCATTGCCATTAAAAATCTTTACAGAGCATCAATAGTTGCAAAATTTGAGCCACTCCGTTAGCAATCCGGTATAGTGTAAACGTGGCCTGAATACTAAAAAAACCTAATTTTCTTTCTCAATCTGTTCAGCGATTCATCTTGGGTATGTAAATTGGTGAACTTTTTTCTTTGTAAGTTTTCTATGGGCAATTTGTTTCACAGTCGAATCTCTGATAACCACCATTTCTGCATCATTGCGTTTGTCACTTTGTGTTTCTGCTGCTGTTACTGTGTGATTATTAGGTTCAGATTGTTTTTCAGGCACAGAATTCTGCAAGTTGCTGTTTTATCGCTTGCATTATTTTTTACTTGATTTACTTTTTTGATTTTGCTTTGGTGCCAAGGGTGATGGTAGATATGTCAACTTGATCTTAAGTATTTCGCTGGGTTCACTGTCGTTGGTACTGACCAGTGCTGCATACCGGTTTCGTGTTGGTATGTCATTCAAGCTCCCCAGTCGACTCAAGTTTGCTCTATTTTGCATTTCCCTATTTTGCTTTAGTTTGCCACTGAGTTTTGAGTTTCTGTTTAAACATTTCCGGATCTGCATGATTATCTGCCCGATCTTTGGTAAGAAGGGGGGATGCACAATCTTCATTTAGCGATCACGCTCCAGTTAACAAGCTGGCTGTTGTGGCTATTAGCGCAACAATAGTGTGAAATTAGTTAATTAATTGCATGCCATGCATATATAATATTTTCACGATAAGTTAGATATAAGGTAGGCAGTTAATAAATTTCTGCACACATAAGTAAGACCTTCCTGGTAGCCGAATCAAGTGCAGTAAGGACTATTCCGCACATTGGTAAGTGCATTTAGGTATATTTAGTTAGAAGGTTGACTCTTTAGGTTAAACATTGCATGCTTATATTTGTTTCAGGAGTTTTACATTAGTTATGTAATGTGTCAAACCCTGTTTGTAAGGAATCTATTAAAAGACAAGTTCAAGTAAATCTATTCAGGCGCTGCCTTGAATATCGTAAAACTCCAATTTGCATAAGGGCGAATTCAACTTCCAGTAAAAGGGAAATGAAGCAAGTCTTGTTGGGACTAGATATTGAAGATAGCAAAGGACAGGGCGTTATTGTGAGCGCTTGGTCGAATTACATGCATGAATGATCAACACAAAACCCCAGATATCACCAAAAATACCAGATCAAGTAACCGCGAGCAACGACAACGCGAGCAAGGACAAATTGTGGCTGTCGATGAACAAGCAAAGCTGCAAGAAGTATTAAAAGGCTTAGATAACTCTCGTCGAGGTTATCTGGCTGCATTGACTCACATTTATAATCAAATTGACAGTCTATTAACTACATACAATAATGTCGGTCAAGTAAAAGGTTTGCATGCAAAGTTAGGCATGGGTTGGGGTAATTACGAAGAGTGTTGTTCTTGATATTTACAATTTGAAAACGAAGAAAGCGAACATTGTAAATGCATAAGTGAACAGCACGCCGATGAGACACTATGGAAATTAAAAGATGGTGCTTTGGTGGAAAACTATGTTCGGCAGTCCCTGATCTATTTTAACTTACAGAAGACATGGCTCGCTCAAAGTCAGTTTCACCTCCACGCTCAATGAAGTCAAGTATATCCAGGATTACTCACACGTCATCCAAACTTCATGAAGCACAGTTGGTAGCATCAAAGGCATCTTTAATTCAATGGCAAACTGAAAATTGGAAGAAAAAGGCGCTTCAACTTGATTAGCGAATATGGAGATTTAATTGAAGCATAAAGAATTGGAATATCAGCAACGTTCAAAGTTGGCGGAGATCGAGATGCAAAACGAACTTGTGGCAACCCAGCATGATGCAGAGCTCGCTGAATTCGAAGCAAGAGTTGCCGAACAAGAGTTTTCAGAATTAGCGAACTATGAAGATCATTACGACAATAAGCACGTTCGTCTTTCCCCAGGGAACCCTCATGTAGGGCTATGGAAGCCCTCGTTCTATCGAGATCGAGACCCCTACATCAACCTTACACTAACAGTTATAATCCTGTTGGTCGAAACGTACTGGAATTGAGAATTGTAGAAGTCCCACTTAGACTACCCAATACTCCATCAATTAAAAAACAAGACAGCATTAACATTGGAACAATACCTCAGATCCAGCCTGAGTCAGCAAGTCGGCGTGTAAATCGTTAACTACCCATTCCCTCATCACTAGCACGGGATTCTCTTCTTGGTGCTGTGGTAACAGCAATAAAAAAAATTGGTGTATCTCCAAACTTCCCAGCAATTCAAATACAGAAATTTGACGGTTCGCCGCAGAATTTTCCCGTATTTCATCAACAATTTAAACAGATGATTTAATCTAAACCTCTAGATGAGACAACAAAGATGTCACGGTTATTGCAGCTCCTCGAAGGTGCACCGCTTGAGGTTGTTAAGAAATACGAAACCATTCCTGATGGACTTAAGCTGGCAATGAAATTGCTTGAAGATCGATTTGGCCAGCCTTGTAAATTCGTACGGGTGTGCGTAGATTCGCTGACCAAAGGACCAGTTATAGCACCCAATGATAAACAAGGACTACAGAAGTATGCAGATGACGTGCAAGTAACGTACGATACCCTGAAGCACATGGACTGTTTAAATGAAATGAATACGGACAACTTAGAAAGGATGATCTTACAACTGCCACGATGGGTACAGTCAAAATTTGGAGAATATTTGAAGAAAATAGAACGAAGTGGATCAGCAATGCCGACATTCAAGAATATAGTTGATTTCCTGAGAGATTGCGCAGAAGTTGCCAATCATCTGTTTTTCAGCAAGACGCCTGAAAAAAATCGTGACAAGAAGAGCTTTGGAAAGGCCCAGAAACAGAGTAATGATAGACAAACTATTCTTTCGATAACTGACAAGAGTAGTGAGGAAGATAAGCGGCTGTGTCCAATGTGCAGCAAGCTACACCCCTTGTATCAGTGTGATGTCTTTAAGTCCACGTCACCGGGAGAGCGGGGTAAATTTGTCAAACGAAAGGGAATTTGCTTCAACTGTATCAATTCAAAGGGTCACATGTCCCGCTCTTGCGAGTCTCAGGTTCACTGTAGAATTCCAGGATGTGGCAAACCTCACCATACTCTTTTACACCGAGTAAGTCCTCTTATCCAGAGGAAACCAGAATCGGATAGGGGACAAGTACTGTACAGTCTGATGATAATAACAAACCGAAAACTATTCACAAACTGACCTCCACAGATTCCAATGAAGTTTTACTTCAAGGTAATTCCATTACGAACTATGAACGACGAAGGCGACAACGTGACGACGTATGGCCTTATCGATTTGGGTTCAGGCGTTACGATGATTGACCCATCTCTTGTTGAACGATTGAGAATCAAGGGCTCTACTAGAAATCTTTCCTTTTGCACAGTGAACGCGAAAGGCATCATAGAAACTGGTATCAAAGCTGACATAAAAGTCACCCCTATTAATGATTACAGTGATCCGGGGATTTACATTCAAGGAGTCTGGGCCATTAAAACCCTTTCTATCCCACCTAAGCCATATTCAGTAATGCGTGAAGACGATGAACATTGGCCTCATCTTCGGGATGTGCCATTTCCGGACATAGACTGAAAGAAAATATCTGTCCAAATTGGTACTAACATTTTGCAAACGTTTATTCCACTAGAAGTAAGGAAAGGAATGCCATCTGAACCCTTAGCCATTAAGTCCTGTCTTGGCTGGAGTGTTCTTAGAAGGTTTATGGCAGGTAGCAGTGGTCTTCGAACGAAAGTGCAGCTGAACCAGATCGTTCAACAAGAAATTTCTCTCGAGAGTCAGATGGAAAATTTCTGGAAAACCAAGACATATGGTATTAGTCCAAAGGCCAATTCGATGTCACTTGAAGATAAATATGCTGAAACAGTTATTGACCGAACTATTTCTAAGGTGGGTAACCACTATCAAATGGGATTGCTGTGGAAGTCTTGTGACCCCAGACTGCCATACAATCTCGTCGTTGCCAAAGTGAGATTGAATAATCTAAAGAAATGCCTTCAACGCGATCCGCAACTCAGGGAGAAGTATTGAGAAGTCATTGATGATTATGTTGCTAAAGCGTATGCTAGAAAATTAACCAACAAAGAAGTCTCAACACAAAGCAATGTGACTTGGTATTTTCCACACCATCCAATCACAAACCCGAACAAGCCTGGAAAGATTAGAGTGGTATTTGATGCGGCTGCTAAGTATAAAGATATTTCACTGATTAATGCACTGTTGCAAGGCCCAGATCTTACAAATGATTTGGTGGCAGTGCTTATCCGTTTCCGACAAGAAAAGATAGCCTACGCAGCTGATATCAAAGCCATATTCCATCAAACCCATGTCGTCCCAAAGGATTGTGATGCCTTGCGATCTCTTTGGTGGAGCAGAGACCTAAATGATCCTCCCAATCATATTCAGATGCCTGTGCACATATTTGAGGTTACCTCTTCTCCCTGCTGTGCTAACAAAGCGCTGAGGCAAATTGCTGATGACAACGAGACTAAATTCGACCCTGAGGTTATCCAGACAGTATGTAGAGATTTTTATGTCGATGACAACTTGAAGTCCGTTTCAACTGTGCCAAAGGCAATATCGCTTGTGGAACAACTTAAAGACTTACTATTAAAGGGTGGCTTTCATCTGACTAAGTTCGTCAGCAATAGTCGAGAAGTTTTGGCCGCAATTCCATTGCACGAACGGGCCAATCCCAGTTTGAATCTTGACTTAGACGATCTGCCCATTGAACGCGTCCTGGGTTTATGCGTCCTTGGGATGCGGAATCAGACACCTTTCAGTTTAAGTTAATATCAGTCTCGAAACCGCACACCAAACGTGGAATTCTCTCAGTTATCAGTTCTCTCTATGACCCCCTCGGATTTCTGAGTCGGCTGATGCTCCTAGCAAAGGTACTGCTTTAAACCCTATGGCGACGGGGAGTTAAGTGGGATGAAGAAGTCGTAGGTCCTCTTCAACTGCAATGGCAGCAATGGATTGATAAATTGCAGAACATTCTCAATGTTAAAATACCTCGATGTTTTGTGGCATGCGGCCTCGGTACTCCCGTTGAATTTCAATTACATCATTTTTCTGATGCTTCAAAGGTCGGTTATACAAGTTTCTCTTTCCTTAGAGGATTATACGAACTTGCCCAAGTTCATTGTTCCTTTGTTATGGGGAAATGTCAAAATGTGCCCATAAAGGAGTGGTCCAAACTCCAAGCAGCAGTCCTATCTTCACGATTGCACAAGTTGATTCAAAATGAGGAAGAAATTACTATTTTGAGGACAGTTTTCTGGACGGATTCTATGACAACATTACAGTACATCAAGAATGAAACCTGGCGATTCCGCCCGTTTGTGTCCAATCGACTTAGCGAAAATCACAACGTTTCTTTTCCTGACCAATGGAGGCATGTCCCAGGTGATCTCAACCCAGCTGATGATGGGTCGCGAGGAATGAAGATTCACACTTTTCAACAGTTGTACCGTTTGTGGACTGGCCCATTCTCTCTTTGGAAACCTGAAGAATTCTGGCCAAACTGGAGTGTAGAAAATCTTCCAGAGAATGATGCCGAACTTCAACCAGAGAAGTACTTAGCTGTTGTTGCACTTGCATCTTTGTTGGATCAATTGCTCCATCAATACTCTACATGGCTATCACTCCAGAGACAAATGGCGTGGCTGCTGCGGTTTTTGAAGTATCTGAAGAATCTAGAGTGTCCACCGTGGTGCCATTTATCACCCTCACCGAGTTGAGAGTCTCAACATTAAAGATAATCCACATTATACAATGTCAATATTATGCTGACAAGATTGAATGCCTTCAGAATGGTAAACCAGTTCAAATGCACAGTAACTTAGCAACCCTGAATCCAATCCTTGCTGATGATGTGATCCGAGTTGGAGGATGAATTCGTCATGCTGCGGTTCCCTTTGATGCAATACATCCTATGATATTACAAGATAAGCATCTCGTTTCAACATTGATTTTACACCATTATCATCATATTCTTGGACACGCTGGCTGCGAACATGTTCCCTCTTTCATACGCCGAAGTTACTGGATTGTCCGAGCACAAGCTCTTGCGAGGAAAATCTTGAGGAAATGTGTTGATTGTCGCAAGCGAAATGAAAGGGCAATGCAACAGCTCCGGGCTGATTTTCCTGAAGAAAGATTAATTCCGCACAAGCCTCCATTTACCCATACAGGAATTGACTTTTTTGGTCCCTTTTTGGTAAAAAGAGCGCATTCTAGAGAAAAGCTGTACGAATGCATTTTCGTGTGTTTTACTAGTAGAGCGGTTCACATTGAAGACGCCAGTACCTTGGAGACAGATTCCTTCATCCAAGCTTTACGGAGATTTATTTCCAACCGTGGATCCCAAAAGAAGATTTGGACCGATAATGGCACAAACTTCACAGGTGCTGAGAAGGAGTTACGACACTCGATTGAAAGCTCGAAAAGAGCGACGATCCAAAGGGAAATGCAAAATAAGGAGATTGATTGGGAAAGCTGTTCCATTTCTAGATGGTATTTTCAAACCCCCACTGCCAGTCATATGAGCGGAGTTTGGGAGCGACTTATTTGAAGCGTTCGAAAATTGATGAAAGCAGTTATTGGTCACCCAGATGCATTGCTCAGTAAGGAAGCTTTACATACAGTGTTTGCCGAAGTTGTTACCATTCTCAACAGTCATCCGCTTTGCCCTAGCAGTGATGACCCCAAGGATTTTGATCCTCTCACACCTAATCACCTTTTGTTGCAATCCCAGGTCTTATCCCTTCCACTAGGATTGTTTACACAAGAGGATATTTATTCGCAAAAGCAGTGGCAGCGTGCGCAATTTCTGGCTAATTGTTTTTGGTCAAGATGGATCAAGGAGTACCTACCGTTTCTGCAACAACGTCATAAATGGATGCGGGAAAAAAGAAATCTTGCCGTAAATGATCTCGTTCTGGTGGTAGATAAGAATATCCCCCGTGGACGCTGTTTACTCGGTTGTGTTGTCAAGGTATTTCCTGGTCGAGACAATCGTTTGCGAACTGTTGAAGCTAAGACGAAGCACTCTACACTACTCCATCCAATTACGAAGTTATGCTTATTGGAAGAATCAAGTTGACGTTAAGTATATCAAGAAAACCAAAAAACTTATTGAACAATTTGCTCTGAATGAACTCTGTTCATTCAGGGGGTGAGCGGTGAGGATGTTGTGGCTATTAGCACAACAATAGTGTGACAACAGTTAATTAATTACATGCCATGCATATATAATATTTGCACGATAAGTTAGATATAAGGTAGGCAGTTAAGAAATTTCTGCACACATAAGTAAGACCTTCCTGGTAGTCGAATCAAGTGCAGTAAGGACTATTCTGTACATTGGTAAGTGCATTTAGGTATATTTAGTTAGAAGGTTGACTCTTTAGGTTAAACATTGCATGCTTATATTTGTTTCAGGAGTATTACATTAGTTATGTAATACGTCAAACCCTGTGTGTAAGGAATCTATTAAAAGACAAGTTTAAGTAAATCTATTGGGGCCCTGCCTTGAATACTGGCTTTTTCATTTTCAGTGTCAGTTAATTTCGCGTTCAAATTTCAAGTTTGGGCTGGGATCAGCAAGCGTGGTGCAAGCAACGTTCTTCTTTTTACTGGAATTATGAAGAAAGAGTTGTATGTGGAGAAAATGTTTCGTGGTCGGCTTCTACCTTCATCAAGGAATGTTTCATTAGGGTCGCAGCGCTTGGAATGTTCATTCTCATTTGTTGATGTATGTAGCCAATAGCAACCGTTCACTGCTTGTCTTTCGGTGCATTGAATAGCTCTCTGGTTTTGTGTGGTAACTTATCGGGCTGGGCTTTTCTCTGGTTTCGTTTAGCTCAGTTTTTTGTCATACCTACGTTACTGTTTAATTTACGCTTGAATCTCATTTGAGTAAAAGAGCAATAATATTTGCAACACAGACTTATTGTAAGTCGATCTAAGGTTACATTATGTGAAAAACTATAATATTGTCATTTTTAACATTTTTGTTGATTTATTTTGAAGAACTAGAGAACTTTTGATTGCTGCAAGAGTTTCAAAAATGCCATAACCGAACTGAGATATAGTACAAAATGTTATAAGTATTAAATGTTTTGCTGCATTATAGTTGTGACTGACCTCTGTGAATGGGTCAAGAAGAAGTTTTTTACTGTTAGTCAAACTTCTGCCATTTGAATCTTTCTTCCGTGTTTTTGTTTGGTTAATTTCGATTGTCGTAAAGCTTTAATTCCTTTCCATTTTCACTTAGGCAGCATGTTAGCAACTTCACTTTCCTGTACGGTTCATTCCAGGTGCTTCACTGTTTTATTGATAATGAATTGATCACACTGAATTGACAGAGAAAACACTTTCCAAAACACTTTGTGGATATGCCAGCTATGATTGGCTGACAGTACAAAGTGGTAACAGAAGACAGAGAAGTGACACACCATCAAAAAAGAACCCTCCAAATCTATTTTTGTCTTTTGCAGCAAACAAAATATTCTCAGATAGTCGTCACCACAATGGAAATGCTCCGTGCAGGTTTTATGTAATTTCTACCAAACTTCGCCACAGAATTACAATCAAACTTCGACTTACAGGTAAGTCTCTTTAATTTCCAATTCTATTACATCATTAGCTAAAGTCGTTACGTAGTTGTACGAGATTTTAGAGCAGACATTGGACCAATATTAAGGAAATTTTTGCATAAAACCACATGGATACAAGCCAGCAATAACACATTCAAAACCCTACAAGATATACAATAAAAAATTACGACTATGTTAATGTATCCATTATAGCACAACCAAAGTTAAATGTTTCATTATCAAAGTTATACAAGCGTTGAAAAGTTTCTTCTTTTTACCAACCGGCTGCATTCATAATATCTTTAAGATCATAGTCTTTCGATGCGAGATGTGAAGTAGATGCAGCTC
>JAODVQ020077579.1:0-17831 GCA_025400075.2 Phenganax stokvisi
AACTTCCCCCGGTAAGCGGGATAACTTTTCGCCATATGAACAGAACAAAACTATTTGGCAAGTCGAAAAGTTTCCTCGGTAACTGGGATAACTTTGACCGTCCAAGAAAACTTGTTAGTCTTGCACACGAGCAAGAGAATACGTTAAAAATGACAAAATGAAATTTAATAAATTCTGTAAAAATTGTGGTTCATTGAAACAGTTCTATTGTAGGAAATTAGCTACTAGCGTTATAATTTATTTAAAATACTGGGAAAATATATCATTTACGCTGAATTTTTCTCTCTGAATATAATAACGTCATTTCGGCCGAGTTTTTCTGGCCTGTATTTCATCGCTTATAAAACTAAAAGCGTCAGCCTTTGCCGATTTTCGAATAAAGTCAAAACCGTCAATTTCCGATTTCATATCCTTCGGAAACGGTCGCCTTGGACTCGAATTACTAAGCACCAGGCCTCCGGGAAGTGTTTGAGAGCTCGGCTTAGATTGAAAAGTCAGTAAATCGTTGCTTGGCAATGGATTTGAATAGCTATGATGCTGAAGCATGCTTTTAGGGGAGTTTGAATTCCTTTGTTCTGTGTCTAGTGACGATAAACCAGTCGTATTTTGCGCCAAACCTTGAGCAGTTGTTGAAGTTTGCTGGCTCATAATGTCACCATTATTTTGAAACGAAAAGAAATCTTTCCCCTGTGAAGGAGTTGCCTGCGTGCCGTAGTTAAGTGATTTAGTTTTTGAAGGTTTCAAATTCTTCCCATCTGAAATATTCGAATTGTGAGCGCTAAAAACAGGGTCTAAGTTTAATAAGTTTAAATCTGCATCTCCAGTTTGATGCTTTTCAGTCCTGCTCGAATTGGAGTCGTTTTCGTTCGTGTTTGGCTCAGCCTTTGAGTTTTCAGGAGGATTTGTATCATTTGTGTTTTCAATATCTATCAAAGGCCGATTTACGTCAGGTAACGTACGATTCTCACCAAAACCAGGTCTCGCTCCAGTCTTCTCAGCGGAGGAGTGCGAGTTGGTTTGTCGATTTGACTTTTGCTAAAATACATATATAGCATAAAAATATACATACCAATATAACTATAAATACTTATATCGAAGGACCAAGTAACTGGCTTAGAAGACAAGTAACCGGCTCCAAGAACCGGCTTGAAGGACCAAGTAACTAGATTAAAGGATTACGTAGCTGGCTTAAGGCCAAGAAACCGCCTCGAAGGACCAGTTCAGTATATACAACAGACAATATAAAGTATGTTAAATGTGTCAAACTTACCGTAGAAAGATTCATTCCTGAAAACAGCGAATTCAAATTTTGTTCGACCTATAATCATAGACTACGTTCACACGACGCCGGTACGAAATATTAACGGCACAATTCTCCTCTGTTCACACAGAGCCGTCCCAGCAGAAGCAAGTGAATTATGTTCGTCATGTTTACTTTTTAAACTAGCCGCCAAAATGCGCCACTCCAGAGTTTGGGGATTTATTGACAAAAATGGGAACTGGAAACTAAAGCGGCACGCAAAACTTCCGTGTCTGGTGTTCAGACGAAGCCGTCAAGCGCTCTGGTTTCTAATCACGCCGATTAGAAAGCGGCGCCGAATTCTTACGGTAACAACGACGGTTTCATATTTTTACGTTCCGGCACCATGTGAATGCAAGGGCAAAAAACAACTTTTTCGCGCCGGTTTCACATGACACCGGGGTCGTGTGGACGTAGTCATAAAGGAATACATAAAAACTTTTGTCTCGGTTTTCAGTGATTCAATTACTACAACAAAATGCATACTTCTTTGTCGGCTTCACCGCTTTTCTTGTCTTTTACCTGAGGAAGTTCTGTTGCTTGATTGTAACTGGGAGGAACCAAAGCTAGATAATCGTAGAAATACATAAGAAACTATATTTAATTAATAATCCAAATTATAATTATAATTATAATTACAGTTATAATTATAACTATAATTATAACTAAATTATAACTATAATTATAAATTATAATTATAATAAAAAATATAAAATATAAATATAAACTATAATTATAAATTATAACTATAATTATAATTATAATTATAATTATTTCACTTGCTTCCGACCTTTCGTCAGATGGCAAAAAAATAAACAAATATCGCTGTTATACTTTTTCTAACACTCGTAGCATGAATTAATCTAATAAAGAAACGGAGGAAGCCGCGAACACAACCAGGATAAAATAATACCTTCAGAAACAGATTTATCCTCTTGCTTTAAACATGAAGAAATAGCCAAAACAATCTTCAAAAAAAAATATTCAAAAAGTTTTATCTAATATTAATTGCACGCCAAGCGTAGGGAATCCATTAATAACCTTGTTTGCCTTAGCTTGAAGAGTTTCATCTTGGCTCTGGACAAGCAAACGAATACTTGAGCAATGTTCGTCAACTTCGCGTGAAATATTTCTCAAGTTACTTCTCAGCAAATATTCAACAACACAAAGGGTTTTCTAACAACGTAGAAAGAGTGAGAATTCTAAATAATGTTTTGAACATATTTTTATCAATATGGACATAATTTTTTGGCACGACTGAGCTAACTCGAAAAATTTTCGATATTGTTAATTCATGTTGCTATACTAGGTGGGAACGACTTTTTTCGACAAATATACTGCTGACATACCAGTTGTACGTTTGGCGAGGTGTCCTGAACTTTTTCATTCAAAAAATCTAAAATCACGGGTAATTCGAGAGATGACGCCCTTAAAAAGAGCAATAGTAAACTGATCAGTTGCAAAACGTTTAAAAAAACACGGGCCTGTCGGCTTCAGCCTTCTCAGCCTATTGGGTAATCAGCCACTGCGTTTGTAGGAACACGGAACGTTCAAACTCTCCAATATTTGACCGTCAATTGATTAACAAATAATTCATCTGTTGATCGCTCCAACAGACCCACAATCAATCGAAAGAGAATGAACCAAGCGAATCATTCCAAAAGAAACACTAGTTTCAAACGTACATAAAAAATTTAAAGGCGTACTGGTTCACGAAATCTTTCAACATTTCTTTGCTTGGAACTCGTGTTAATCCTCTTTCAGCCGTAATGTTGTCGACCAACTTTCGTTCGAAATAATAGTCACTGTTTATCTCAATTTCTTCACAACTAAAATAAGACAACACAAAACGGTTTGTAATTAGTTACGTTTTGTGTGAAATAAAGACAGCGTTGAGTTCCTAATGAAATTTGCATCCCAGAAATTTCTGAATATGTTTGACGAAACTGTACAGACATGATGAGACAATCACTGAACATGCAGAACGACCAACAGGTTAAATTTTGGTGAAATTTGATTGTGCAGCAAATTTTGACTAAAATCTGTCCTCACTGAGCGCTGCTCTCTAATAAGCGTCGCTTTGTGAGTGAAAAAGTTGAAGAGCGCCGCACTTATCTTTGACAACATATTTAATTGTTCAAAAAGCGAATACAAAGCAACAACACTACACGCTCAGTCGAATTGGGGAAATTTATCTCTTCTGTTAAAATATTTTATAGCTCAGATTATATATAGTTCTTGCTATTATTTATAAGCAAATGTGTTTAAAGAGCGCCATCTTCAATTATGAGCGCCGCCCTCAAATAAGCACTGCATTTGAATACACTGAGTGATTAGAAGAACCCACGGCGCTTAAATGAGTAAATACGGTAAAGCTGTCCAATGCCAGATGACTTTACAAGTCAAAGTCTTGCAAGTAAATGGGTTGAAGTCCGTAACGGACTAAACTTACATTTCATCATCTTCATTGTCCCCACAATATGAATCATCAATTGTCAAATTAACTGGAGTGTATTGAGACTGCTGCCCATAAAATACACCCTCATTTTCCCCCTGAGAGGCTTTTGCTCCAGGTCTATTCATGTTGAAAATTTCCAAACCAGATTCCTTAACTTTCATCAAAGTTTCCATAAATGATGTCTCTTTTTCTGAACGTACAAAAGATTTATTTTAAGCTACTAACTTTAAGCCACAATTTTCTTATTCTGACCAAAAAAAATGAACTGTGATAATATGTAAGTAGATAACATTGGAATACATTGCCAGTTAAAGGATTACAGGGTATTCTACTGATAATTAAAGTTTTGTCGGACATCAATGCATTTGGGTCGAACTAACAGAAATTCTCACTTTGCTTCGGTCGGACAGAATGTTCGCTGCTTTTCTCTTTACGTCCGACAGTTTAACGAATGGGTCGGACAATGTCCGTGACCGACCAATATTTTAAGGCCTGGTGAGAGGCAGCAGGCTTAAGTGTTAACTCATTTTCATCGCAATTTGGCTTCACTTCTTAGCCGTTTTTTCCTATTTTTATTTCACAAGAAATGAAGTTACTGCTGCTATTTCAAGTCAAGCGAACAAAGCAAGCAGTGCTACATACTTATTTCTGGAGCAACTGTATGACCAAAACCTTGCATCTGTTTACGAGATTGATCATCTAGCGCCACTACAATTAACAACAAAATAAGCTTAAAACACAAACAACCTAATAATGCTTATCGACCAATAATTAAAGTTTCAAGATGGTTGCCACAAAAAATATAATACGTACTCATTGATCTACAAATAATGTCCACATCAGGATTGTCTATGTCAAAAAGTAACTTTTCCAAATCCTGTAAAAAATAGGTACACATCACATATGCAAAAATGAAATGATTTATAAGATATGATGTTTTACTAATTACCACTGCAAGGGCTTCTCATATAGCTACTACATCAATATGCATAGTTTTATTCCTAAGCTACGTATTTACTATTACAGCAATTGCAGTATTATTTTCCTAATCTGGTTATCTTAACCCACCCTGTCAACTTTCCTTCGAAGAGGAAACCTACGACTTTCAACAGAGTAGTTGACAAACTCTTTTCATGAGAGAAAGTTAAGTTCATGCGAAGAATCACACCAACAACCTCATTGGTGAAAAACGCTTGTCCTAGTAACTGCGCCATTGAAGCCATATTCAAAAAACGTAAAATTTTATTCAATTCTTTCTGGCATTACTTACTGAAGCTGCTTGTTGAACTTTGATGTTTAAACCATCGCCATGCATCGAATCTAACTCACCCTTGTAATCTGACATCAACAGAAATCGGTCTTACAGTTAAATATTGGAAAAATTGAGTAACCTTTAAAACACTATACTTACTAACAGTCTGTTTTATAACATCGGCATTACGACTCAACTGACTTCGAAATTCTGAATGCCCATTAATTACCAAATACTTCATCAAATGCAAAACCTGTCAATCAAAGTTCATAATTTGTGTAATTATAAGAATGATAACAAGAGATAGTGTTAAACAGATTGCTATGGCAAATTATATCACAAAGAATTGACAGCATGGGCCCCCAAGATTTCTTGAAACAAAAAGTAACCGACCTTGAATTTGACTCGAGGGTCCTTCTTTTCCAGGCGGCCAAGTAAAAAACTAAGCAGAGACTGACAATTCTGTAGTGATGATTTAGAAATCCCTAGCAAAAGACAAGGAAAATGCCAATTCAAATATACGTACTACAGACAACAGTTTACTGTATGTTAGAGCTGTGCGGTTAACCGAAAAGTTCAGTTCTTCTGGTACTTTTTTTATCACCGAAAAAGTTTATGGTAAAGAACCGATAGTTGCGGTTAAATTTTTTTTTAACGCCCGGCTGTAATGTTTAGGAAATGACAAAATGCAAAATATTCACCGTACTTGGTGGTAATATATAGTTGACATTTTACGTGTGGCAGTTATTGTCATGTACTTATTTTTAATTTTTTTAAAAAGGAGCATTCCATGTTGATGAATAAATTTCAATATTTCTTACTATTTACAGTATTCTGAGATTGTACAAATTTACAATGGTATAAATTCACCTATTTAGTAAAAATGCTTGAAATATTGCCATATATATGAGTTAATAAGTTTGTTTTCTCTTTTGAAAATAATCGAAACCGAACAGAGGTTTTTTCACTCTAAAAAAACCGGAACAGGAACCAAGATAAATTTTTGAAACCGCACAACACTACTGTATGTTACGGTGTTAAGGCAATAAATGTTACAGCAGTAATAGTATAGTTTGTGGAATTCCCTCAGGCTTTGCCTTCGGGAATTCCACAAACTTTCCTCAGGTAGTCAGGTTACGGAATCATTGCATCACTGTTAGTCAAGCCACGCTATTACTTATGATTGTACTATTTTGCCAGTACATACTGCATATTTCTTGAAGGTCGTAGCCTTGGGTTGGCTTTTCATCATTCGACGTTGCTTTCAATAACAGCGGTACCTTAAAAAAGACATGGAAATTAAAAGTTGTAATGCAAGTGGAGGCAAAGTAGTCTAGTGCCAGACAGAGTAAAATTGCCTGGCATTCAATAAAGTGCACTGGAGGTCACTGCATTTAATTTCTTAAAAGCACAGACGTCGTCAAACAGTTTTGTTAACCATGAAGACACCAAAGTTTATCCTTGAATCAATCATTGACAACTTGCCAAGCAAAACTGTCTGGCATGTTTTTGACGAACTAAAATCGTCTGCAATTTTACCGAGTGAAAGAATAAAGCATGATACACTGGCTAAATGACTTTTGCAAAAAAATGTCAATATACTACAAACCTTTGTCGTGAATTTTATGTTTGAAGTAACAGATTCCGCAAATAAGGAAGCCATGTTGTGTTTACCTCGACTGAGTTGATTTCCCCCCCCCTGAAATTGGTTTCATTTTAATCGTTACCGGGGGGAAAACCAGTTACAGAATATTTTTCATCTCAAACAGCAAAGTTCTCAGATTTCTTAGCCCCCTGTAATTCTATTTATTTAGCAAATAAACCGGGGAAAAATGTTTATGAATGTCTACAACCCCTCTGAAATTTATAATTCTGAATGGTTTTACCGGGGGAGAAGAGAGGAAGAAACTTTTTCAATTCAAGATGGCGGTACATTTTTGAAAATTTTGATATTTAAAACGTATAATGATGTATTTATGTCGAAAAATTTAGCACACAAATGTGCTCAAATGAAGCTATCTATCTTGAAAAAACTGTGGTAGTTATGCTTCAGAAGTATTTGTGCTTAAAATTGGTATTTTTTCGTGCTTTTGTGTCAACAACCATGAGTGGTAAAAGTACGAGTAGCCATTTTGGGGGTTTCTCTAAAGAATTTTGCACAAAGCCAAAGTGTAATGGCATACAAATTAAAGTACTTGCATTTGACTTCGATAAAACATGCACAACAGAGGCTATATTAGACATTTATAAAGCAAGAGACGATTATAGCAGAAATACTGAGTTACTTGACCAAGAATGGACAAGAGTAGTTGACTTTTACAGCGCAACAATGAAAGATATTTTACAACCCTTAAAAGAGACAAAGACAAGGGCAACTCAGTTTGAGGAAAACGGATTGCGACACTTTTTGAGCGAAGTTAAAAATGGCGATAATTCCGCTGTAGACGAACTCATATCAAGTAATTTACTGAAAGGGATAACTTCAGTTGGACTTGAAGCTTTTGCAAAAAATGTTGAAATCATGCCTGGATTGTTGGCAGCTTTAAAAAGCTTTGAGATTCTCAACCTTTCGTTTCACGTAATATCCTTGAATTTTTCAGCAAGATTGATACATCATGTCTTAAATCGAGATGGAACACTACCCACCCAAATACATGCGAACAAATTGGACTTCAATGACAACATATCAACAGGAAAATTGGACAAGAAATTTGTGTCTGCTTTTGATAAGGAAATAACACTGGCAAAAATTATTGAGAATTCGAATAACTCTGGTGTCACTATTTATATCGGTGATGCGTTCACAGACCTGCTCGCTTTATTAAAAGCAGACATCGGTATAATTATTGGTCAAAGCACAAGCATGCTAAAAGTTTGCAATGACTTTGGTATACATGTAGTTCCATTACATGAATGGAGTTTTGAAAATTTGAACCATTTGAACAGTTACAAAACACTCTATTCAGTAAGCAATTGGACTGAAATTCAGAATTTTGTCTTCAGTGAAATTAAATGAGAATTGTATCTTAGAATGACCACTGGGTGGCAAGCTTTTCCCTTGCAAAGTAAAATCATCTGGTGTAAGACAGTAAAGTATAACAAAGTAGGGGTTGGTAGTAGCATAATATTAACTGACATAACATCAAGCAATTGTAAAACTCTCTTCTTTATTAGATATATTATTTTGATAGCATTTTGCAGAGCTAAACAACATAATATAAGTGTAAGTTTATAGAACAGTATTTGTGCAACATAGTTTTTGCTGATATATAACCCAGTGTGTTTGCACCCATAGTTAACCAAACCTAATTTTTCAAACGAAACAATATTGCATGTGGCTAATATATCTTATAGCCTGTCATGTTAAGTGCAAGAAATTGAAAAACATTTTACAAAGTGTTTGTTTTTCAAGTCAAATTCGTGCACAAAATGCACACTTTGCCAACTCTACTTTCATTAAAAAATTGCTGTTTTCTCTGAACTATACATGGCATGACTCAGAAAATAGAAACATTGATAATCAATTGTTCATATATCATCAGAGCCAGAGAAGTTCCTAGTCTTCTAGGCAAAATTTGCAAAAAATGCATGTTGGTTGGCAATTGCGCTTGTAATTGTATAACCGTTTCCTTGGAATGTACTATTCCCCTCGACAAAGCTTTGTAAACGATCTTTTGCATCAAACTGCACCATCGTTGTACATTGACCCTCGCTTGTACATGCGACAACCCAGGTCTGGGGTTGAAACTCTCGAATACATTTGTTCTTCACAGTTGACGATGACGTAGAAAACGCAGGCAAGGACAGTGAGAAAACCGGAATCTCCGTGTGATTGTGGCTTGTGTAGAACTTTAATGCGGTCGGTACCAACTGACGAAGGTCGTCATGGGAGAGACGTGCGTACGAAATCGCCAAAGTGACAACTGAAAGGATATTATGAAGCCTTAGTAATCGCTGGAGCTTGTCAGAAGAGGACTCAGTCTTCACGACAAAGTAGTTTAGTTGGTCTTTAGTGACTAACTCTTGCTTTACAAAATAATTGATGTAGTCATTTTGCAGTTTATCGATGCCAATGTCAATGATTGCCTGCAAGCTAGCTGGATGTGTCAACATTTTGTTAATCATTGCTTTCACTTCAGCTCTTTCATTATCAGTGGTGCAGCTTATTGCTTGCTTCATTAGATTCGCAATTTGAGTTTGATTATTTGCATACAAAACTGGTTGATACTCGCCAAGGAGTAATTGTTGAAGGACTAAGTCCAAGCAGAAAACCATTTGCCTTGTTGAAGGCAAGTCTTTCATAAAAAGCCACAAAGATTCAGTATTATCCAGATCTTGCCTCATGAGGCTTTCTTGGATGCCAAACGAGATTGCAGCCGCAGGTGACGTGCTTAAACTCTCAGCCTCTTTCATTGATTGACCCATGCTTTGTAATTTTAGCTTATCAAGGAACTCTAGCACTTGTTTCTTAAGCTCTGCCTGATCAAATTTGCCTTCTGATCCCACATTCCCAATAGGCACTTCCTTGGCGTCATTTTGAGCAATTGTGAAAACACTTGCTAAAATATTCAGCTCATTGGTTATACCAGGTAGGAGAGCTCGAAAATCCTCAGGGTCTGCACAGATTTTCATAATGGCATTACTTGAAGATGGAGGGGGTTGCAAATACTCACGAACATTATCCCATGCAAACTCGATTGTGATACAACTTTGAGGCATATCCGGCTCCCATGAGCCATTGTCCAATGCACCATACACATTATACCTTGCAAAACCATGAGTCTCAGTTTGCAAAGCCATGTGGAATTTTGAATGCAACGTTTTTGCGTTGTGGAGTGATGATCCGTCCCCATTCTCGTCATAATCTTTGATTTTGACTACCGCTGTAATTGTCTTTCCTTTTGTTTCCTTTAAGGCAAATGGAAACATTCCTAAGTAATGTACATGGGGGGTGTACTCATGGTCACACAACAGCCACATCGGTGGAAATCCTGTTTGCTCTGTTGTGCAGTAATAGAACATTGAAGCCAAATGACGTGCATCTCTTAGACAAAGCTTTGCCAGATTGCCAACATCCAATACATTTTTGACCAATTCTGTATCGCTATTATCATGGAAATTATTTTGGCCAAACAGATGGTGAACTTGCTGCGAAATAGGCGTGCCCACAAAAACATGTTGCCTTTTGACAACTTTTAATTCCGGAATGGTTATTAAAGGCAACTGTTCTTCCTCGTTCGCATTATTCTTAGTCGGAGAACTATGAGATGTGCTTGGTAGTTTGCTCACAAGGAAGAAATGTTTTTCGACCGTGCTGACAATGTCCCTCAATGGATGTTGAAAATCTTTCGGTACAAGGTGTATAACATACTTATCCCTGCCTTCAAGTGCAAAAAGTTTTCCCTCATTCCAGGAGCGATTTTTAGCGTTTAAAAGGTCGTTTAAGATATCTATCAGTTCATCGACAGATCGACGAAGTTTTGAACCCATATCCAAGCTATTTTCAGAGAAATCGCAAGGGGAATGCGTGAGAAATTGAGAAGATCAAAACGCCCAATAGCTAAAGACTTTCGATAACTTTCAAATAATGGCGGCCAAATTGAAAATGATTTCCGCTCCGATACATCTCCGATAATAAAACGGGAATATACGAGGTTTTCTTCGTATCGCGCATGCGTCGTAAAAGAATTATAACAATTGGAAAATTTCACATTGCATAAATTACTCCTCCGATAAAACCCGACAAAAAAACGGGAAGCAACGAAATGTTAATCCGTATTGCGCATGCGTTGCTGATCAATAATATCATTCAATATACAATAACACGATATTTGGGGAGGTTGTTTATGTCCAAAAAGAGAGTCAATTACTTAGTTTATTGTCCACATTCAACTGCGCGACTACTTAAAAAGGTATGCAAACGAATAATATGTTTCTTATAACTTTAAGTCGTGGCGTTTTTAGCACTTTTTAGCCTTCAATCATGCTCACAAACTTTCTTTAATTGGCAAATATGTGACAGATAGTGTGAGGCAAATAATTTATCCATTTGTTGTTCACGGATTTTCTATAAATATCTCCAGTGCAAAATGGCAGAGCCAATGAAAGAAGAGAAGTCGCCTAAAAAGTCGAACGAGAAACTTGAAGGACACTTTTTGGTACCAAGCCCAATTCCAACAAGACGCACCAGGACAACGTCGCAGTGAGTTTGAATCTGATTGGATGATTCAAATATAACAACAGTCATTTTGCAATGGATTGTCATGTGATCACACTTCACACAAAATGGCTAGCAGTTCAGAAATGAGCTTTGAAATTGGAAAAGCATTACCTTTTCAAGGGCAATGTGCCCAGGGCTCATTTATACTTAATCCCTTATTAATGCATAAAATGCCCTATATACCACTTTCAAACAAGATATTTTAAATACAATAAATTAAAAAACCTACGTTTTGCAAATTTTCAGATCCAGGCTAGCATCAGACTCCCCCTTGCAAACGGGACAATGTAAAAGCTTCTGTCGTAATCGAGGTCATGGATTCATCACGCCAGATGAAGGAGACCGTGACATCTTTGTCCATATTTCTGAGTAAGTAAGCCACCCTTTCACCGAAGAACAAAAAAAATGCAGTTACTAGATTTATCTATGTTGAGGTATTGTGACTCTTAGTTTACGATAGTGACATGGAAACCAGGCTTTACTTAAAGTCACCATTCATTCTAGCGCTTGCTACTCTCTCGCTATATCTTAAACTATCTTTCTGTTTTTTGTTTATTCCTCTAGCATTGAAGGAGAACTAGTTTTAAAAGCTGGTGACAAAGTAACGTATCGTACTGTTCCTTTACCTATGAAACCAAAAGAGAAACAAGCTGTTGAAGTTGTAATCACCGCAGCAAATGGACCCCACGATACTTGGTCCCCGTTGTCACATTCTGCTATGTCCATTCATTGAATTTCTGTTGAAACTTTTCATAGTTCGAACAGAAAATTTTGTCTGTATTTCGAAAGTTATACTTACTTGACTTGATTGACCATTTGGCTCGCATGTACTTCGAAGAAAAATAATTGTCGAAGTTTAATAATGATCTGATTTACTGTGATGCTGTTGTAAACTATTGAAGTGTATAACTAAGATCAGGAATTCCACTTGAATACATTATTTGAGATGTATGAAAAAATATTGTAAAACATCTTATTCAAAAACTTCACAGTATGGATTTACAGGCCCTCAAAGTTTCCAGAAATGATAAAATATTTCAGATTAATAATTAGACAGGAGTGCAAACGTAACTATAAGTTCTTCACTTTGTCATTTCCACAAACTTTCCAAGCCTATAAATGAATGAATACGAAGTTCTCGTAGTCGAAGATATATTGCAACTCTTCTCTACATTAGTTGGATTTTACAAATATGGATAATCACTGACCTTGATCAAGTACAAACTTAGATTCTACTAATTGTTTTGCAAACAAAAGTAATTTGTAATTCCCTTGAGGTCTGAGTTAATAATTAACTATGTCTTTCAATATGAAAACTCATTAGGTGCCCAATGATTACTGTAATTTTCTATGGAATAAATTTATAAATATACCTTGATGCAATTGATTATGTATTATGTTGACATATAGACTATTGTACACGTTCAAGTGTCCATAAATCCACAAAAAAAGGTTTTTTTCGTAATGAAATGTATTACAATTTTCCTTCAAAACACTCAAATATTATAAATATGTAAAATCCCTTGGCCTCATATAGACACTGCACATCAATTTTTTAAACCATTTGAATACTACAAAATTGTACAATCCCTGACCTTGATAATGAAACTTGTATACATCTACTGATTTTTCTTTTCTATATGGTAACCTTAGTCATGTCTTCTGCTTCAAACAACCTTTTACCAATAGCTACGCTCTGTTTTGTCCTACCATTGTTTTCTGATGTATCCTTTTGTCCATGCTTAACCTTAACAGCCTCCAGAGCTCGACGCCATAGTCTTTGCTTGTAAGATCGCCTCTTTGTGCACGGCGAGTTTTCTTCCACCGTATTCAGCAATGGAGCAGTACGTAGTGGATGTATTGAACTCAGCAACCAGTGCGTTGTAACCATGCCTTTGCCCTGGAAATAAGATGTAGTATTGGTTGATAACCAAAATCAATGACGAGATGATCTGGAAACTTGGCGAACTTTGCAAAACGTTTATAAAGACCTATGATTTTACGTAGCCATATCTTCAATATGCCCAGTTTGTATACATATGAACAAAAAGATGGATCAAAGACTTTGATCAAGTCTCCAAACCATATCTTCAATGACTATGTCTTCACTGTCCACAAGTTCGCATAAACATGAACAAAAAGATAAAACAAAGAATTTAGTGAATTCTCTTCACTATATATTCCCAAATGACAATCACCAACCTTCAGTAATATCTCTCCTCGTTCCACGACATTATATCCACGAAGAATCTTCAAGATGGCCCTAAACTCACTGCTTATATGAATTTTCAGAGCTGAAAGAGAATCAGGCGGCAATGAGAAAAACACAAGTACACTATAAAATACACATGCTTTTGGTTATCTTACAAGAAACACGGCAAAGTTTTTCAAAAAAACTCAACCCAACAAACCTTCACCATTAGATTCCATCCGCGAAGCTGTGTTGACGGTGTCACCAAACAAACAGTACCTTGGCATTTTGTGGCCAACTACTCCTGCACATACAGGACCTTGAAATGTACACAGAAATCGTATGGTGGCGCGTTCATTTGAAGAATTGCAACATATCTTCATAAGCAAAAACTTCATCTTCATTGATTCAAATTGTTTATATCAAGGTCAGGGATTGTACATACGTATAATATTTGAGTCATTTTGAAGAAGAAATGCAATATATCGTCATAGACAAAAACGGCTTCTTCAAACACTTATTAAAAAATTTCCAAAGAATTTCATGTTTAATCAGTGTCGTGGTCAGAGATTGTAAAAGTATATAAGATTCAATTTATTAATTTTCAAAGAAAAACTGAACAAGAAAATAAAACGATCTTACCACTATGTAAGCCAATACGTAGTTGAACTTTATAATCGGGAAAATCAGGGACTTTATACGATTTCAAAGAACTTAACAAATGTAATGCGAAGTCAGCAATTTCTCCCGCGTGTTTTTGCCCGTTCCGAATTGGTAGACCAGAAACAACCATGTAAGCATCTCCGATGGTTTCCACCTGCAGAGATTAAAGTATAAGTGGTGGTTAAACTAAAGTTAAAAAGTACAATATTTTTTAAGATTTGACAAGTTTTCTTTTGTCAAGCTTCGTGATGAGTTTTATTTGCTCGTGTGCATGGGGACTCTCGGCGTGCTTCAACGCATAAGACGATTTATCGATATAAATGATGCTCTGCCAATTTATCGAGCATTTACGCAACCCCATTTTGATTACTGTAGTTCATTTTGGGATGGTCTAAACGTCAACTTAAATGATAAACTGCAAAAACCACAAACTATAGGGCGACAAGGGGTATTACTAAATCTCGCTTTGGAAAGACCACAGCCAATGCTCTTTTGTATAGCTTGCCCTGAGATAATCTTTGAACGCGTCGGGAAAAACAACGTCACAAAAATTCTTACAATTCTTGATCGTATTGAGAGAGTAATGAGATTGCCTTACCTTGTATACATCATAAGCGCAAATGATTTCATCAAATAATGTGTAAAGAGTGTTTAAAAACTTCACAACCTTAAGAAACGATAAAAGTTGCTTTCTAATTACGCATTTTTGACACGCGCACGTAAGAGTTTAGATTGTAATTGAACATATCTTATACACAACGGCAAAAAGAATTTCAAATAATAAAGTGTCATTTTGTTGGTTTATATTGGGGTAAAACTTTGAAGGATTTAAACTTTTGCGTGTATTAAACTCGTTTTCCACTAAGTGGAGTTTTCCGTGCGAAAAATAAACCTAGCAACGTGATTGGTTCGCTATATATTGCTAGCCAATCAGTTTGCTAGTTTATTTTAAGCAAGGAAAATTCCGCCTAGTGAGAAACAGGCGTTATAAACGCGTAATAGGAAAATACCATAATAAACAATATAATTTGAACCATAGTGAATGGAAGAAGATGGTCAAGAAGCTTGATAAACGTTTTTGTTTTATGTTTTGTTTAGTTCGTGTACGGTCCACTAAACGTATAGTTGGCTATCTTTAAATTTCGTAATATTTGAAAATTATTATTACTTCGTTATAGGTATACCTGTAAAGGAGTAATTTGCGCCGAAAATTTGGTAAAACCAACAATATCACTGAAGAAAATTGAGACTTCTTCAAATGACTCAGCAGGCACTGGCTTGCCATGCTTCAAATCGCTTGCAACAGATCTGTAATGCAAAAAAAGTTGCGCCTTATAGAGTTTCAGCCTTACGAAATAAACTGCTGTTTCAGTATAAATAATCACATCGGTAACCACCAGGACTTTGCCATACAATGCTCAAATCCTTTTTCTAAATGAATGCCAGTTGAAAATCTTCCTCTAGCTAGTTACTGTACAGACCAATCAGTCGTATCCTCGGCTACCTAGCCGTAATGTATTACAATTACCCAACTATTGTATGCTACATACTCACGGTGGCAACATTTGATGTAATAATTCGTCTGTCTTTTTCTTTTCTTCTACAAGTAAAGTCGTTCTTTCTTCAACCAAACTTTCCAAGTTGTTAGCGTATTTTTCCAGCATGTACACCATATTATCAATAATATTCGTTGTCCTGAGAAGCACATAGAACTATGAAACATGCTTCATGTTTTATACAGAATTTCACTCGTTACAGAGAAACAAGTTTCTCGACGAGTTCACTAGCACATGTGTATGACGAACAAGTTATTCTTGACAAGTTTCTTGACGAGTTCACTTGCTCGCCTGTACGACGAACAAGTTTTCCTTGACAAATTTCTTGACAAGTTCAAGTCCATGACTGTATTTTATCAGTTTCTTACTTCCCAAGCTTTAGTCGACGCACAGTGCTATTAATTTCAGAGAAAGCAGGTCTTCGCTCAGGGTCTTCATTCCAGCAACTTTGCATAAGTTCTTTCAGAACTTCTAACTTCGGAATTGTCTCAAAAACAACTGGTCGGAACGGCGGAGAGTCGAATGATGTGATCTTGTTGACAATATCTGAAGGGACAAAAAGTTGCAAACCATTATATACGAAGGTTAATAGATTGAAGTCTGGAAAAGTTGAGCGGTAAAGAGTAACTGTTTGTTTAAGCTACATTCAGTTTACTATGAAAACACTAGAATGACATCTCGAAATGTTTTGGGATAAATTTTAACGTGGAAATCACAATTTCGAACCTTCCGGCTCCTCTAAAGAGTTAAAGACATTGTAAGGTCCATCTCGCGTATGCATTTCTTGCAAGATAATGGCAAAGCTGTAGACATCGCCTTTTTGGGTTCCCAGTACACACGGATCTCGTAAAATTTCTGGAGCTTGCCATAATAAATCTGATGAATAGACAAATACAATTGATCAATATAAGCAAATTTACGTAAACATGAACAAAAAGGCAGAAAAAAGATTTTGGTCAAGTCTCTAAAATATTATCTTCAATGACTATGTCTTCACCGTGCACAAGTTTACATAAACATGAACAAAAAGATAGAAGAGAGAGTTTGGTCGAGTCTCCAAACCATATCTCCAATGATGATGTTTTAAAAGAGAGATTACTTCATTATTTACCAAGTGAATATTTATAATTTCCTTTGGTCTCCCTATGTCGCTTTTCTCGGAGATTATTTAGGCCAAAATTAGCGACTTTCAAAACCCATCGACTATCAACAACACAGCAAGAAGATTTTAAGCTTCCATGATATTTAATTTCGCTCGCGTGAAGAAAGGTCATTCCCTTAAGAAAGGAGATGAATTAACACATCAGAAATCTAAAAACTAAGTTGCAATTTTCAGAACAGTTTTGAAAACCTTGTAACGTTACGTTTCGACATTACGATTTTTCGTGAACGATGTATATCCTGGCGTATGCATGAATAAAGAGGTTACGATTTCACAATTTCTTTTAACGTGTACGGGTAGCTTGATTTGTCGTGTTGATTTTCTGCAATATGTGTGCGTCTACCTAAAATTAACTTCGACATTCTTTTGTACAAAATTATAGTCTGCAACAAATCCGAAAAAATGCAGAAATAAACGTAGAGTCTGCCAAATATTGTGACTAAAATAACGATACCCGTAGCCGTCACGCGAAATAGCGGTATCTTAACCTCTCTTACATAAACAAATAAACTCGCGTAGAAATAACGTATTTGAGTTTCGCTATTTGCTGATTCGTCAGAAATAAGGAGTCATCAGTAATTTTCATACGCCAGAAAGACAACATGAAGTTACAATGTTTCTTCCCAAGTTCTCTATATCCCAGTTTCTTCCAATCTCTCTTGGATTGAAAGGAGATTAAGAGAACTTTGCCCCTAAAGATTTTCCCAGAGCTATGCAACCTCGAAGGCAGTGACCACGATTGGACCTGGGGACGAACCAAGATGAAGACTTACCCTAACTAAATCTTTCACCAACGACACAACAAACATGTTGTCTAGTTTGATATCGTCATTTTCAAATATATCCTGGCGAAAAAGTACATAGGTAGTTTACTATAAAAGATATCTTCTTTGCTTGACAGAAACTTGTCAAGGAAAACTTGTTCGTTGTGCACACGAGCGAGTGAACTCGTCAAGAAACTTGTTAAGGAAAAGTTAAGTTGTTTGAATGTTTGCATGGTGATTATAAGTATTCTAATATACAGTTTTG
>JAODVQ020077688.1:0-17830 GCA_025400075.2 Phenganax stokvisi
TTGATTTGTTATTTGTGCATTTGCCTTGCCTTGCCTTGCCTTGCTTCATCGCATTGATTCATGCATGCAGTCCATATCTGTTACCAACTCCAAAACCAGCTCTCATCCTTGAAGATTTTTCTAACATCAGAGAACCTCTCCCCCTACTCCTACGACACTGTCCCCCTTACCTCAAGACCAGAGTACACTGTATGTCAAGACATCACAAACAAAAGGTGATGAGAGTTAGCTAAGTAGAGGATAGTTAATGAACATCACGGCAAACAGTAGCTCCCGAGAGAACTTTGCATCAAAATTGGCGAAAGAAGTGTTCTCAGTCGAGGAGAGAACTACTTGCAATGTCTGGGGAGTTGGCAAACCACAACTCAACGGAGAAAAGATAGCAGAAGTTCGCCGTCTTACTTTTGAGAATTACATACCCAAAGAAAGAGGGCATATGCAGGCCATTGACAGTGCCAACAGAGCAATCTGGTAGCTCACAGAGGGTATGCTATGAAAACAAATTTGACCCATAAATCCCATGGTTATACATTCATCACATAGTAGCCCAAGTATTTTACGGAGATTTTACTGATAATTACGTGCATGCGTAAAAAGATTGTAACAGGTTGTTTCTAGAAATAGACTGGGAAAGAAGCTACACACTTTTAGGCCTATAAGTGAGGAATTTTGAAATGCTTGAAGATAACAGACAGCAACTCAACTCAAACCTACACAAGATGTGGTGCTCTATCAACTGAGCTAGAAACATTGAAATGTAATACTATACTACCCTGGCCATTTGTCATCACCACTCTGATAATCTATAGTACTCTATAAAAACGGTAGGACAGCAACTAATTTCGTTGTATGCCTCGTTCTTGGCTCTTAGATTGTCTCTAGCGAGCCATTAGACAGAATAAAGAATCTGCTACATCATCTTACGTAGTCACGGCATGCATCACGTGATAAAATCTCCCAGGCCTTCTCCCTCCATAAAAACTCCTGATACTAGTCTGGGTAGCCCTATTTCCAGGAGAAGAAATAGTCGGAGGACAAACAGTGCATCAACCAGTGCATCAACCAGTGCATCAACCAGTGCATCAACCAGTGCACTCTGCAATTATAACTAAATTGCACATTGAGACAAATAATGGGATATGTGATCCCAATGCAATACTTTCTCTCCTTCCTTTTTATACAATCACTGTATTACGTATGTCACAACAAAATTTTGCTGACTCAGCTGTAGAGAATAGACAAGGTTACTCAGTGATGGCTTTTTACTGTTTAGTAGCTTTAGGGACTCATGTTGACGTATAGGGTCAACTAGTAATAATGCACCGAGGCGCATCCCTGCCATTCGAAAGATATAGCTAGTACAGAAATTACAGCGTCCAGCGAAGCTAAAACTATTTTAGAACAGGTCTACCACCTTTCTCACAATCTTGTGAACTATGCATATCTCTCAGTCAAGTTTTAAACGAATCTGAGTCTCCAGATGTAGGCAATGTTCAAGCAAACTGAACAGGTCAAAGAACTCCTAGTCTACCCCACAAACGATACTACTATAATTATAAATTCCTTACGCTTCTAGCACGTCATCTCCTTATACTACACATTACACCAACTACACACATACACACCTTGTGTGTATAATATTACATAGTACAGTACGTGTGTATATTATAAATGCAACGGGGGCACCCCGAAAGCGGAGATGACGTTTGTCGCGCATGTGTAGAAGCACGGTATAAAGCCAGACTGCACCGTGCTGATGTTCAGTCGCGAGTACGGAAGATGAAGAGCTGTAACAGGCCGTAGGTACGGTTATAGTTTGTGTTAGACGGTTGCTACCACATTCTTCTGCAGCTATCACCCTCCAAACCACTCTAAATCTTCTTTAAAAAAAGAAGAAGGGAAAGAGACTGCAAAAAGTAAATAAACTATAATATATTGCTATATAGGTGTAAAATATTGTAAAGTCCAGGGTCTGCAGATTTCATGCTAGGGGGGAGACCTGCAGATACGGGAATACTTGCAAACTACACTTAAAAACCAATTTGAGTCAAGCACATAAAAACAAGGCGCGTCCTATATATTAGTATGTTTGCGCGCCATCCGTCCTCCCATATTTACAAGTACGGACTGAGAGTTTGACCATCCTGCTACAGGCATTTTGCCAAAATCAAATGCATTTGCTAAACACTGAGACAAAAAACAAATGTGTTTACACCCAGTGCTGAACGCGTTTACACAAACACACGAACACTAAGCCAGAAAATTAAGCCAGCATTTACAGTACAAGCATGCTCATCTAAGTAGAATAGAGCACAGGAACATATGTGTCAGGGCCAAGGTGGCCCCAGAAAGGGGGGCAAGGAAGCTATTTTCAAAGGTCACGAAGAGAGATTCCTGTGCAAGCGCTTACGCGCTACTATATTCAAACTTGGTCACCTCTTGGTTGATATAATATCAGACTTTGTCAACTAAGCACGAGGGCAGAACAAATTTATGGACAATATTGTGGTATGACAAAAGAGGAGAGTTTTAGCCTGCTAATGGTGCAAGAGGATTAACAAGGAAATATAGTGATGTAATAATGAGTGGCAAAACACAATTCTGATTTTTGCCATCGTAAAAATGATTTTGATCCAACCCTTGCCCTCATCAATCAATCCACACAGTCAACAGATACTGATTTACTCAAAGTGGCTGACGGCAAGCTGCGCTCGACACACCACATGTTGCATACCCATACACATGCGCATGCATGCCACCAATTGGTCAGAGTTCGTTAACTTCGGTTAATAAAAGGAAAAATTTAGCCATCAACTTTAGTCAAAATATACTCCTGTTATATTATAGACAACACCCTTAAACAGGGGAAGGGGAAGTGCTAGGGAAATCGCCACAAAAAACCGGTCTAGGTAGTGGAAACTACACAAGTAAGAGCTCTGAGTTATGATTTAAATTTTCCTCACAGACATATCCACCCAGAGAACGAAATCTCCCAGTGAGAGTGGTAAAGTTCCACCATAGGGTAATGTATCCTAGAAAAAATGGATTCCATTGAAAAACGATTCTAGAAACTAGAGAATATAAGAACAGCTCCCTTACAACAACATATTCACACCATCAAAAGAATTACCCCGAAGACATTGTAAGTATCATTGATAAACAGCCTACCATGAAACCTATAAGAAGGAGAGCTGTGCTATTGTAGCATAGAAAGAGAAATGATGGACCGATGAAAGAAGAGTATATAACTTTGCAGTTTGTTGGCAACAATTCGAAGAAATGGAAGGGAAAGGAGATGGAGGTCCTAAAAAGACAGTTCGAAAACAGGAAGAATTTACGGGAGATGGGCTAGAGGTGGGAGGCCATTGGCCGAGGAAGGGGGGCAAACCTGGTAAAGTTTGGAAGTGCGTCATCTTATCGCTGGAGGAAAAAGAAAAAAAGAGGAATAGGTGGAGCAAACGTTGAGTGGAGCGAACAAAGGCAAGAACGTGGCTAGCTCTGATGGTACTCATAGCCAAAGCAGCAAGTGGAGGCTAGAACAGGAACTGGCGAAAGTCAAAATGCACCTGTATGACCTGTGGACTGACTGAAGTAACAGAGCGTGCATTCGACCCCGTAATGTTAGCAAAGGGCAAAGGGAGAAAGAAACGTAACGAAGTGAAGTATGCACAAGAAAAAGGTAACTCCAGAGCCCATCATTCAAGAGGCCACCACTCCAGATACCACCTTTCCAGAGGTCACATTACTGTCCACTCTAGAGTCTGTCACCCAAAAGGAGAATTCAGAGGCCACTACTCCAGATGCCACTACTCCAGAGGCCACTATATACTCCAGAGGCCACTACTCCAGAAATTCCAGAGTCCCTTCTAGAGGTCAATTCAGGGGACAGTGGAGACAAGAACAAGAAAATAGGTATTATTGTAACACATCCAAACAAGACAATTTAAGAACATGCAATTAATTTTGTGTGAACTATGGAGAGGTTTCCCTCTTTCGAGATTGAAATTTATAGGCACTACATATAGGCACTTTTGAAATACTTCAGTCCCTGTAAAAGTCACTTTGGAGCATTCACTGTATGCAATAACATATTCCAACATAATACCACTACAGGTAAAAAGAGTTATCTCACAAGATCTGAATGAGAGGCTTGGCCCTCCACAAAAAAAATCTGTAAACGAACAGATCTTTACTGACTTTTAATATCCAAACTTTTTATAATGCTAATTATGACAAGTGTTATTTTATGGAACCACTTCATTGGATCCTGCCTGCTATAGCTATATATACAGTACCAGACAAAGAAGTTTATCGTACCGTAACGTACCGTACCATACCGTAACGGTACCTGGACGGTACTTGAACGGTACTTGAACAATACTTGAAGAGTACCCGAATGGTACTAAAAGTACTTTTTTGTCCGGTACTGTAAATGTAATACACACTGAACTACAGCTCTTAACCGATTATCGTCTAAATTTACACGCCTGCATGGACATGCCCACTACGAAATTATTCGCACGGTAAAAAACGCTTTTCTGTATGCGTTTGAACAATGCTTACACGAGCACTGCCTCTTTTCTATGGTGAGTACATTCACTATTACCACCACTGTCCTCTCATTGCTTATTGAAAGAAATGCAGGTATGAGTTCGTAGTAGTCATCCAATCGGCGACTGCCATTTTCAACAGGATGCTTGTTTTAGCACTATATTCTTGAGTGTCTACTACTTAACCTATACGCTAGACAAGAAGGTAAGGGCTTAGAGCTGTCTAGCTATATACATAGCTCTAGCCACAGTGATAACTCCAAGACAGCTTGTTCTAGCAATGTCAGCAAGCAAACCACACCCTCAAAGCAGATGACGCGATATTGCTTCAACGCATATAATCGGTTAACTGGTCTCCCACTACCATGAACTCAGGAGACACTGGCACATCTGTTCCATCATATCAAAGCAACTCTGATGTCACATCATGGGCTACATCAATTGGAAAAGATGGATTCTCTGGAGAAGAGGTCAACAAAACTTGAAGAAAACGTTCCAAAATCATCACACGAACTCCCTGATGACATGGTCAGCATTATAGATAGCCTTGAGTCAGCCATCAGCACCTTCTCTTTCTCCTCCACATACCTGGCGTACCTCCACATACCTGGTGTACATACCTTCTCTTTCTCCTCTACATACCTTGTAACCACTCCAAGAATCAGTATCACCCACCTGATTTTCACCATTAAAACCTACCATACAACTAACCGAAATATTTTTCACCCCCTCCACCATCCACGTACACAGCTACTTCCACCAAACAGACTCAGCTACTGGCCGCATTACCCTCAAACATCAAAGGACCCCCCTCCTCTCAACCTTGCCACTCTAGAAAAAAGTCACGGCAGCTGTTTGGGATAGGGATTTAAAATCACTTTGGAATCTTGCGGTTAGGCTAGCAAGAGAGAGTATTTTTGGGGATGAAGTCATGTCCCTGTCTTCTCCGAGTGGCAAGGGGATAGGCCAGCACCCACTTAACAAGCTTAACTATAAAAATGGTACAAATAAAGGAGCTGGTTAAACATCGAGCAAGGGGCAAAAATGAGCTGGAATTTAAATTGAAGATTCTTGCAACAGCGTAAAATTGTGCTATGGGATAGTTTGATGCCTTCTTCTGTAGAGTACGATCTAGCTCATTAACAGTTTGGCAGCTTTGTTTGCAGAGAAAGATAGCTAAACAACGACTTAACCAGTTATCCTGAACTACCGCCACTTGGTTCTACTTGGTCTTAACCATCGCAGCAACCACTCCCACCGTAACCGGTCTCTCCCTAGTTCACCTCGCCCTCCCTGAAATCACCCCCACACTTCAATCTCTAGCCGATCGTCATGTCCGAGGAACCTCACAAGGAGAGGGAACGCGACGACTCGGCATGCAGCATCGTAGAACACGAAGACCCCCGCTGCCGCTAAAAGCGGCGGAGGTCGCGACCATACAGGCGCTCCAGCACAGAGTCTCATCTGACGACCCCACAACTACTAGAAGCAGCACCACAAAAGGAGAAACCAGAAGGAAAGGCATGGGCCAAGCTAAGACGGAAACCGACAACTCCACTGCGGGAACCTCAGGTCGGTTACTTGCATGTGTAATCAGGGCATACATATTCTTCAAGCTACATATGGCTGAGGTGTATGACAAATTCGGGTCCGGAGCACGGCGCGGCGCAGCGCACGGGCCACGTGCACGATGCCACCGTGCCTGCCACACACGCACGTGGGCATGTAGGAACAGCAGCCCGCATCCTGCGCATGCACGCAGACTAGGAGTCCCCTCTCGCTGCATGGACATAACTGCCCACATGGAATTGAGGCTCTGCCCCTCCACGGGTGCAACACTGATATAGAGTGCTATAGTAACCAAGGTTACTTCATGCATCTACTCTGCCTCTGAAAATCCCATACGCATGAGACTTAACAAGCTAAACATTCAGTAGCCATAAGTCCCCATATAGCTTATACACTACATGGACAGGACGCGTACAGCCGCCTATTACCTGGCTCTAGCGGAGTTGGGCACAAGCTGCTAACCTGAGTCCCCTCCCCTCCCTCCCTGCATGGGCATTGCTGCCCATGTTGAACTTAACAATTTACTCACGGCAGGGGGACTTTGGGTGCACTGCCGGACCCCAGCTCAGTGGCTACAGTACTTACAGTACGGATCAATAAAAAGTTTCCGTTTACCGTTCAATTTTACGAGCATGCAACGGTGCGAGCGTTTCAGGAAAGTGCGACCATTTTCTTGACCGATGTTGATTAGCACAATTGACAACCCAGCTTCCAGGATAAAGGTAAAAGACTGCCAGAAGGAGACAAATACAAGCGCTTACTTACGCTACATTTGGTGAAGGAGACATGGTCCGCGCACTCGGCGACACGCCGCATTGTCCCTGGCGTCCCGACATCGCTGTCCCAGCTCAGAAGATGACAAATAAGGCTCTCTCTCTCTGCTAGGAACTGCTTTCTCTAGCTCCTGTGCCCAGGCTCAGTACTCTTTTGCCTGCATACACAGTTCGGGCGACCTCGTGAATGCACGTGTATGCTTTGTGTGATGTCGCCTTTCGTCAATCACTAGCTGTCTCAGCTGACATGCGAATAACACTTACCAAAAAAACGGTTGCTACACGGAGCGGAAAAGACCACCTTGCTTGCGTGCATCGCACCATTTTTTAATTTCACACGTTGACACAGTGCAAAAAAACGGAAACGGCACGCAACGGTAAACTCCATGGAACGGTCGTACAACGGAACGGTAAACGGGAACTTTATTTTGAACCATACTGTATATACCTTCATGCCACACAGAGGCACTAGCCACACCTCCTCGATAGACCTGGCCAATGCAGCATTGACAGGACCCCTTGCCGCTAAATGGCAAGGCAAACCAGCTACATGAAAAGGGGCCGTACAATCCCAAGGGCAGGGCACGGCTGTTTCACGCACTCACTTAGTTTAAGTGCGCATACGCGTTTATTCCGTAATCGTTCGTTAGCAACCGAAATGAAATCCTCCGTTTGGTTACTAGGATCTCTCTCGAGTCGTGGCAGACTTCACAGAGTCCAGAACTCTACCACAGGCGACAAAATGTATCTAGAGCTGGTTCGAATGTTCGCACTTTGGGCTGCTTGTGCTCACTGACATTGCGCACTCAATATACATACATACATTGTACACGGTAACAAAAACACGAAGATTCAGTTTGCTCTAGTGAAGTCCATACATTTTTAAGCTCCAAATAACACCTGGGATATCAACCCTTTATCAACCCTAGAGAACAGCAAACTCAATGATGCTACTTGCTTGAAAATCGGCAGCTCATAACTCTGGATAGCAATGGCCGGGGCTGGCAAGCGAGGTGTCGGCAGAGAGCTCATTCTATTGCATTCCACGTCGAAGATATAGAAAGAAGAGCGCACACACCTATAAGTGTATTAGTGTGTTGTTGCTAGCGCCCGTTGCTACGGAAAAAATAAGAATTACGTCATGATTCGTGACGTCACTAAGTTAGTACGCATTCTACGTAATTGAAACAGCCATGAGGGTAAAACTTTACCTGCAATCCAATGCCTGAATTGTCTGTCAGAGGACCACTTGGGTCTTAGTTGCCCACACCTGTGCCGATTGCTCTGGTCCCCACCCGGCTTTAGCTGCCCGCACGGCCAAGGCCTGTCAATGGTGAGATAACCAAAAGCACGGGGCCGTCCCCTCCAGAACCGGGGTATTCACTACTCATATGCCTCTCCGCAGGGCGCGCAGCCCACCCAAAATTGCAGCCGCTCTGTTAACTTTATTATTAGTTAATTGGCATATTGGTTGATGACTTTCTAAGGATGCTCTCTCCTTTCCTTAGTTTCCAACGTAGCATTACCAGATACCCACGTGTGGGTAGATAATGCGCAATGTAAACGTTGCGCATGTCAAAGTTAGTTTTGCCCTAGCTAACTTTGAGATAGACCGTTTGTGAACAGCCATCTTTCTGTGCAATATTTCGTACAAAACAATCGTGCCACGCACTCCTAAGGCACGAACGTGCTAGGCATTAAAACGATGTTTACGCAATGTGCATGATTGAGATGAACTACTCCCACTTTTTTGAGAAGCTGAGACACGCCCAAGTCATCCAGACACTTTCTAATAGCTAAGTGCACTAGTGTAAGTACTGCGCGTTGTGCATAATTATAACATCAGAAATTAATCTGGGCCCCTAAGAGTTTAGTTAATACACACTTAGGAGAATATGCAAGACTTTCTATTAACAATGCCTTGTTATTGGAAGTTGCATTAAGACCTCATCCTGAATAGAAAGCAGCTCACTGTCTATTGTAGAGTAAGGTTCCCTCTCTGCTAGGAACTGCTTCTCTAGCTCCTGTGCCCAGGCTCATTGCTCTTTCACTTGCATACGCGGTTCGGGCGACCTCGTGAATGCGCGTGTACGCTTTGTGTCGATGTTGCCATTCGTCAATCGCTAGCGGTCCTCAACTGACATGCGAATAACACTTACCAAAAAAATAGTTGCTACAAAGAACGGAAAAGACTGTCTCGCTAGCGTGCATCACACCGTTTTTTAATTTCACACGTTGACACAGTGCAAAAAATGGAAACGGCACGCAATGGTAAACTCCGTAAAAACGGTCGCACAACGTAAACATTATTTTGAACAATACTGTATATATACAAAGGATGTACATGGGTTAATAGTCGCATTAATTAGTACAAAATTGTAGTACAATGTAATAGCAATGTTTACTCACACAGACGGGGCTATTGTGTATAATTGCAAACAGAACAATAACATTGTCGCCTGATTGCACAGACGTTTTTGAACTCCATTTGCTTTACCTGCATAATGACCTATACAGTATAGTAGCAGTATCTGCCATTCTTTACATCTTATACCAGCTAGTACCATTAGTCTATAGTAGAGATAGTATTAAGATAACTTACAAACACAACCAGCTACATGAGGAGAGGACATTGATGTTCCATTCATCAGCTGTTTCTTCTTCCATGTCCAAACAGGAACAGAGGTTATGGCACCTCCTGGTGCAGTCACAGACACACCCAGATCTCCATCCACACTATAACACCAATCACACAATATCTGCCACAATCTGATTTTATACTGGCAAAATGCACATTATCTGTTTGTAAGTTCTCCCACATTCCTCTGGTATCACTATACCATTACTATCAGCTAAGAGGTTAGGATGGAACTCACCATGGACCACGAGAACTCCAGGTGTATGGTAGACCTGGCTTGGTGTGTGTCAGAGAGTATTCACCACTCATCATTTCTGGTGACACATATGCACTAACACCTGAAAAAAATATTTGCTCATTAATACACGACCAGTATGCATACGGTACACATGCCCTCACAACCAATACACTACAGGTACATATACTTTGGGTTTGCATCAGTTGAACTGTAGGCACGCATCTAGTGCATTCCAAGTACACTCTAGGTACACTTGCAGTTCAAATCTTGCTAGCACACTCGGTTCTGTGTTTTCCAGTACTCATGCAATCTCTCTGATCTGCAAATCATCGAAGGAGTCAGCTATTCCGACATATTACATGCTCATGCAATCTACTTCTTTATCAAACTCTCAATCTACGTAGCAAGCTTTGTGCAGTTCCTCATATTCTACTATTCATAGTGGCACTGTTATACTCCATAATAGAGTGTGTAGGAGATCACATGACAACATCCTCAGGTCATGTGATAATATAACTTAAATATTCCATCCTTATCTTGAGACGTACCAAGTCATCTCTATAACTTGTCTCCTAGCTTTTTACACATCTCTATTTTCTACATTTTTTTTAAATTCAGGTTTATGATGCATTTGTAAAGAGACGTACCAATAAGGCCAGCTGTGGTTCCTCCAGGACAGCCAACAGTAGACAGAGCAGGCCCATTATTACCAGCACTAGCTACAAACACTATATTATACTTTTGACACAACTTGGACATCATCTCCATAACAGCTCTGAAGAAAGATAATCCAATATTGTTCAAGATTACTCATGTATGAAAGGTCTTTAAAACTATTGAACAACTATTAGACTGGCATTAATGTATGGAGTTCAAAATTACTGGTGGCCATTGGCAATTTTTCCCGCAATTACACATGACCAACCAAAACAGAGATTGATCAGTACTTCTGTCCAAACAATGTACATAGCTTATAGAGCACTTCACTTGCAAGGCTCGTGCTGCACACATTAGCTTTCCACTTGCTTAACAGCATTGTGTACAATTCACAATAGCATTGTTTCCATCATAAAGTAACTATAGCAGTCGGTATACAGTATGGTTCAAAATAAAGTTTCCGTTTACCGTTCTGTTGTACGACCGTTCCACGGAGTTTACCATTGCATGCCGTTTCCATTATTTTGCACCGTGTCAACGTGTGAAATTAAAAAACCGTGCGATGCACGCAAGCAAGACGGTCTTTTCCATTCTGTGTAGCAACCATTTTTGGTAAGTGTTATTCGCACGTCAGTTGAGGACCGCTAGCAATTGACGAATGGCAACATCGACACAAGGCGTACACGCACATTCACAAGGTCGCCCAAACCGCGTATGCAAGCGAAAGAGCATTGAGCCTGGGCACAGGAGCTAGAGAAGCAGTTCCTAGCAGAGAGAGGGCACTTTATTCATCATCTTCTGAGCTGGGACAGCGATGGCGGTACGCCAGGAACATCACGTGTGTCGCGGAGCACGTGGACCACGCCTCCTTCACCAAATGTAGCGCAAGTAAGCGCTGGATTTGCCTTCTTCTGGCAGTCTTTTGCCTTTATCCTGGAAGCTGGGTAGTCAATTGTGCTAATGACATCGGTCAAAAAAGAGGTCGCACTTACCGGTATCGTTGAAAATGTGTTGAGTCAGCAAAAACGGAACTGACTGAAAACAGTACGATAACTACCGATGTGAAAATGTTTCTTCACCGTTTCCTGAAACGCTCGCACTGTTGCACGCTCGTAAAACGGAAACTTTTTATTGATCCATACTGTATAGTGACTGTGCAACATCTACATTTCGATCAACGTTTTAGTCATGCAAAATGAAGAGTGGGCATGGCATATATAGTTGCGCACACATAGTATGAGTGCACAGACCTCCAAAAATCTGAAATGGCAAATCAAACAGCTATGTTTAGTCAAAGGCATGGCAGCAGCCTTACTTTTAACTCTGAAGGTATACCACAAAAACAACCCAATAAACTTTCATTGTAAAAAAACAACACACCCTTTATTAGCCCAGTGAGATGCCTCTCCATAGCTGAAATTAATGACATCGACACCACAGGATACTGCCATTGAACACTAGGTAGATAGGGAGAGAGAATAACCAGACGTTAGCCCAAAGCCACACACAGGAGAGAAATATACATAATATACACAATGTACATATATACAACACACAATTCCATGCAATTATTGTAAAGGTCGGTTTACAGTACGATGCTGGGAGCTTGCATCACTCAGGTATCCTAGCATCATTGCTCATAACAATGCTGGATCAGAGGATATATTTGTATTCCAGTGCTGGATTACATCTGCTAAAGTAAATGCTCTAGTGCTAAAGCCTGTATTCAGACGGTTAGAGTCTCATGATAACTTTGATGAATGTGATGACGATCGTGATGCAAACTCCCAGAATCATAATCATGAATCAGCCTAACTATAGCACAATATAGAATCTGCAATGTACGATGTTTATTTCCAGACACTCCCTGAAAAACACTTTGAGCAACATAGCTCTATCACCAATAATAAACGTCATAATTTTAGTGAACCGGCTGAGGATCAACCCACACACAATATTCAACAATATTCACAAGAGCAGAGACAACACTAACAGCTCTCATTAGTGAAGAGGCAGTCTCCATGGTACCAAGTCGTGAATCACCTATCTTGAAAGATATTATCTGAGCACCAGGAGCAACTCCATTCATATCAGAACACTCACTGTCATTAGCAGCTATTATACTAGTAACATGAGTTCCATGAGCCCCTGTAATAATAGAATAATTGAGACTACTATATACGCTCAGTAACATTGTTCTGGCCACACACTCTCTAGAACAACACAACAGTGCTCTACACATGCCCAGTAAATATCAAAGTTTGTTTCAAAAAAAATCCAAGAGAAACATTTTTGTTCCTGCATACAGGGTCATGACTACTGTGTCAGGTAAGAATCACAATGAAGGCTCATATATAAAATGAAAAGCATTAAAGTGCAAACCTTTGGTGCAAGCATGAAGGTTCAAATGCTAGATGGACTGTATTGCGCGCTGCCATGTGGCTCAAACACCAGGGAAGCTAAGTTGTAAAGGTCCAAGCTTACCGTAGTGCTTTCAATCAAATAGAAGTAAACGTCGGAGCATGTGCATACATTCACCCGGTATCACAATGTGTGCATGCGTGTAACACATGTGGTCCATATGCACACTGCGAGCGGGCACCACATGTAGCCACGCTCTGCATACAAAATGGCCAACTGTTTTTACGGGTACCATGGGGAGCAAGGCGATCTCCGCAGCAGAGCATCTTCGGCGAATTCCAAGCATTTTATTCTGAAGATACATATTTACCTGGTGAGTCAGTGCTATCATTTTCAGAGCGTAGGGATGATCGCAGAGTGAGCAAATCCCAGACAGACAGACAGACAGACAGACAGGAGTAGTACCGTAACCCTCGCTGCGCATGAGTACCGAGGGTTAATCACACACACTGATTAACTAACATGCTAAAGGTCTTACCAGCAGGAGTTACAAGACACAAAAGATTCCCCTCATCATAAATATTAACAGACAGAGTAACATCACCTGCAATACAATGGGATTAGTGAAAATTATTCAAGGAATGCAAATATCATGTTTTTTGTGGGCATAGCAATACAATGTACAGCTACACATCATACCCTTTAGTGCACAATAAATAAAATCATTTTTAAAAAATTCCGGTAATTTCACTATTATATTATGATTGCCTGCTATTTTTACAAGCGCACGCACACACACATACTAATTGACCCTGAAGAGATACTAATTCTCTTTAATCACTGACCAAGTTTAGTAGTTTGTCTTGATTCAATGAATGGTTTCAGAACTTCACTATACTTCTTCTGATCTGCCCAACTACGAACTATTCCAACACTAGAGGAAAGTAAATGATGTACATAAGATTGCACCCTAAACACTGACAAGCACAGAACTACACCAAATAGTGGGTATTATGTCAACAAGAGGCACATGACAAACTATCAAGAAAACAGGTCAAAACAGGTGTAGTTTTGAATGTAAACAGCGCAACCACGAAATGCTCTTCCTGACTATGGTAACAATACAACCCCGGCATTACACAGAGCAAGGCATGCTCAAATAGCCATCCAAATACAAAAGTATATACACCAGCTAAAACTAACACTCAAAGGGAATTGTAGTAGTTTATAATGGCTAAAATGTTACTAAAGATACAGAACAAACCAGTCAAGATCGATGGGAACTAGTTAAAGAATGCAATTTTATCCCACTATGCATAATGTATACAATACTATATTAAACTTTCTTTGATATTTCTTACCTCCAACTATGTCCATCATGAAATACAATGCAATCCAGAGCTGCTCCAGGATACTCTATCTCCTGTGATATACTCTCAACTAATTCAACATTAGCCTCAAGATCCTCCTTCTTTAACCTTAACTCCTGCAATTCATACAATACAATATACATTTCAGTCTGTAACAATGTATTATATTCCAAATAGCGGGTTTTTTAAATGGGTATTTAGGGAACTTGCATGAATGTAGTACCTAGAACTGTAGTGGAAACATGTACTAGAAACACAGATCTTGTCATACCAACACCACCCAAACAAGTACGAGATGAATTTCACTTACCAATGAAGAACTTATGTCTGTGTGTTCTGTATTGAACTGGTCTAACTTGGTCATAGCTTGAGCCTTCCACTGACTCTTCTTAGGAATCAATACTTCTTTTATAAATTTATCCTGTATTTTCAAAAACAAGTAAGCAGGCAGAAGCAATTTCACACCCAGCAAGGCAACAGAGAGTAGCCTGACCCAGCCCTGTTCCCACAATTGACATAACATTCAATGCACCACCTTCACTATAATCTTTAGTACATCAGCATAGTACACCCCAGTCCATAGACACTAGGGTGTATGCACACCTTGATGCGTGTTTTCACAGATGATGGAAGAAGATCATTTTCATTCTTCAGACCCACATGCCAATCACCAGTAGGGTTACACCAATCATCAGGAACCTCAATGGTTCTGCCATCCACAGATTTGATGACTCTGTTAGTAGTCTCTGTTGTTTTCCTCACAAGAGAAGTGTCCACATCACCACTTCCAGTTGTATCAATTAGATCGATCACCTTTGGTCTACCATCCGCCGTCTCCTAATAAACACGGAGTAAACACGTATACTATAAACGGATATCATACAGAACACACGTGCACGTCCTATGCACTTCCACAGCTAACATTCAGATAAATCCTAAACGCAACCTGTGTTACGGGTCTAGGATCGTATGCTATTTCCCTCGCACAAATGGTAGTATGTTTACAGATTGCAATCGTGGTTACTGTACTAGCTATACCTGCAATCCACGAGCATTAGGATCTACACCAGTGTCAAGCACAGCTACTATCACTCCTCTACCATCCCAGTTAGGATACTGCTGCAGAAAGCGGTTCACACCAGTCGTAGACTTCGGAACCTGAGATGACTTTGGAAAGTCCGCAACAGAAGAAGATAGTTCTTCCATCAGAGCTTTGAGGCTAGGGCACGTGGTGTGTAGCCACACGCCTACCTGAATTATACGCATGCTCAGCTCTAGCCTAGGTCGTGTTCTTTAGGGGGCGGGGCCACACTCTGAACTGTGATGGAGTCTAACATAGAGAAGTTTGTTTCTGTGACTGGAGCAAAGAAGGAAGATGCTCGAGTGCTACTAGAAGCCTGTGCTGGTAATCTTGACATGGCTATCAATGTCCACATGGAGAGCCAAGGCCAGAGCTCTTCGTTGAACAGTACTAATGTAGCAGAGAAGAGCTATGAAGAGATGTATGTCTGTAACGTATAACTTCTCTTTGTACTGTGGTATCAATGCATATAATGCTGCAATAATAGCTGCTGTTTATAACACTTTTGACATATAGCCACACCCACCTCTGGGTAGAGACCTAGGTACTGAGACCTAGACTTTGGTTGGAATGCAATTTCAGAACCCAAATATGCGCACTCAAATACCAAACTTACAGCATGATACTCCTAGAACAATAGTAGGGAAATGTATTTAGAATATGTGTGTTCAAAGTTAACATAGCGACATACATTAGCTGAAATATTGCTTCCACGATGCACTTTACATCAACTGCAATGGAGTTAGACATCCGGTACACCAGATACTTATAGTTCAATCAACATAGGCAGTTGATACTAGGAGAATAGACCCTCATCTAGGGATTAGACTATATGCCAGACTAATCATTACTGCTATTAGAGTATTGATCCATACTGAATACTATGAGACCCAGTAGACCATGCTAGCCACCATTATCAGTCCCTACCATTAGTTGCTAAATTCAAAACCACAATAAGCCCTGTTGGCATGCAGTCATTCCAACAGTACACCCGTTCCCTTGGAGTACAAAGTATATGTCATTCTCTGTTGTATTATGTCTATTGCACTTGGGAATGCATCCTTTATGGTTATTATCCTACAATCCTGGAGTGATCCTGATTGGCTTAGTCTAGGATAGATGTAAACTCCTGGACTTCATAGGCCCAGTAGATACAGGTAACAGGACCTCCCTCTATGCAAGTCAGGAATAAAAACAAATTGGATGCTGTCTGAACTTGGAAATGTTGCTCCCTACTATGTTAGAGGAAGGTGTATTATTCTTGATTGTCAAGGGTGCATTTAAGGGGGAAGGGGGTCGTCTGGGCGGGGGGGGCCCCCCCCCCCCCCGTGAATTTTTGCCCCCCTTGAAAAGAAAATGATCTTTATTATTATTAAGAGTTCCCTCATGATACTTAAATTTCGGTATAACCCCCATTGAGCAAAGTTCTGAATGCATCCCTGGTTATTTGCTCGAGATTTTGTCATATGAAAGCACAATAGAAGCTCAATCAAGGTTGATGCAACTCTGGGTAGTACCCAACATGTCTTCATAATAGTATTTACAATGTTGCCTTGTCATGGATGTTGTTGATTGTTATTTGTGCAGTTGCCTTGCCTTGCTTCATTGCACTGATTCATAGGGAAAGCCTGGGAATGAGACTATTGATTGATCCACTTCCATGAGTGAATTTGGTCGATCCACCTCCAGGTTTTGATAGGCTTAGCCAGTTTAATCCATCTCCTAGTTGGTTGGCCAACTAAATAATACAGATCCATGCAATTTTAGTAAAATATTATATCAATGTATACTATTTTGCTTATTGATATTCAGACATGGTGTTAGAGCTCCTATGCCACAAACCACTGGAGTACTGCTAGATGATGTTCCTAGTAAGTTACATACACACTCTCTGTAGAGTGCAAATCTTTCTTTCTGAAATACAATTATCATGTTACCATAGACGCCACTGTCTGTTGTACAGCATAGGTTTTACTGCAGCAGTATTGCATCTAATATAATGTGTATGTTCATTCCTACTACAACTTACTCAACCATAGGTTTAAGCACATTACAAGAGTCTAGAGTTTTCTTTGAAAATTTTCTTTGAAAGTGCTCTGATGCTGAAATCTTCCCCTAATCTGCAGAGTATGCATTACAAACACAGTTAACTCATGGACAGCATGCAAGTCCAGTGTAGTACACTAGCACAACACAAGCATTAGTTTGTTTACACAAGTCATTGACTTTGTCCCAGCAAGGGATGTGGTTCTATAAAGTGTGTGTCCTATACAATCTGGACTACATACATTGTACATGTATACACTACACAATACGAGTGTATTACTTCAGTGAGTTTCAAACATGTTTTGAATTTTATGTTGTACAGGTAGTAGCAGGTCTCTGAGATCACGGAGACTGCCACCTACTGTATTTGATCCATTTCAGGACTACTCTAAAGGTAAAAACAATCACTCATAATATAGTACTATGCACATAGTATAGTATATACATGTGTGTCTATCATTATACTATGATAAAAATTGTGAAGAAACAAACCAACACAAGGCAAATGCACAACAAACAAATCAACTACGTCCAGGACAATCCTTTT
>JAODVQ020077794.1:0-17829 GCA_025400075.2 Phenganax stokvisi
CAACTTGAATCTTGGCGCATCAAGTATCTGGGAAGACGCGGGCTAATCTCTAATTTGCTCCGATCTGTGCGCGATCTCCCTCCTGAAGTGCGACGAACCAAAGGCGCTGCGCTCAACAAACTCAAGGCCAAACTGAATAGTTCATTCGAAGAAGCCCAACAACGGGTGGCGTCATCCAAAGCAACGCCAAGACAACAAGACTCCATAGACATCACTCTTCCGGGGCGTCGCACGAACTTCGGCGGTTTGCACCCCTCTGAGATGATGATGAGAGAAATCTTAGAGGCATTCAATGAGATGGGATTCCAGACAGTCGAGGGCCCGCTGGTCGAGTTTGAAAAGTACAACTTCGACATGCTCAACATCCCAGTCGATCATCCGGCGAGAGATTTACAAGACACGATATGGATCGATCGAGAATCCGAGGATCGCATCTTGTTGAGAACGCAGACTTCGCCGATGCAGATCCGGATGATGGAGACTCATGAGCCGCCCATCAGAATGGTGTCACCCGGTTTGTGTTTCAGGCAGGAGGCTACCGATGCGACCCACGAGTGGCAGTTCCATCAGATCGAGGGTCTCGCGGTTGACGAGGGAGTAACGATGTCGGACCTCAAAGGCACGCTGTACGAATTTGCTAGGAGGATATTCGGACAGCGCCGCAAGATCCGTTTTCGGTGCGACTACTTCCCCTTCGTGGAGCCGGGGGTGGATGTATCTGTTGACTGGAATGGGCAATGGGTTGAAATAATGGGCGCCGGCATGGTGCATCCCAAAGTCCTACAAGGCGTCGGATACAACCCAGAGCGATACACAGGCTTCGCATTCGGCATGGGGCCTGAGCGCATCGCCATGCTGAGATACAACGTCGAAGACATCAGGCACTTCTTCTCGAACGATTTACGATTCTTGAGCCAGTTCTAACGTATAGACCTGTAAAAGTCGCTTAAACCGCTATGAAAGCCCCTCTCTCTTGGCTTAAAGAATATGTAGACATCAACATTGATGTCGACGAACTAGCCCACCGTCTCACGATGGCGGGAAATGAAGTCGATTCCATTGAACGTAGCGGATACATCGACAACGTGGTAGTCGGTGAGGTCTTGGAGGTTGCTCCTCACCCAAACGCGGACCGTCTGCGGCTGGTCAAAGTCGATGACGGTTCATCTCAGCACCAAGTAGTATGTGGAGCTCCTAACGTAGCGGCGGGTCAAAAGATCGCGTTCGCTTCCGTAGGCGCCGAGCTCTTCGATGCGTACAGCGACGAACCCGGCAAGAAGCGCAAGCTTCGGAAGTCGAAAATCCGAGGGGTTGAATCCTCAGGCATGGTCTGCTCCGAGAGGGAGCTGGGCATAGGGGATGACCACCACGGCATCTTGGTGTTGAACGAAGATGCGCCCATCGGCGCTCCTTTAGGGGACGTCATAGGTGACGCGGTGTTGGATCTTGAACTCACTCCAAACCGTCCAGACTGCTTGGGAGTCGTCGGCGTTGCGCGCGACATCGCAGCCTTGACGGGCGAAGAGCTACGCATGCCAAGTTTGGAATATGAATCCTCGGACATCCCCGTGGAGCAGCTGGCATCTGTCTTAGTGAAAGCGCCCGACCTATCGCCACGCTACATGGGCGCTGTGATTCGCGACGTTCAGGTCGGACCTTCACCGCCATGGTTGAGAGATCGCATAATCTCGTTGGGTGAACGCCCCATCAACAACGTGGTAGACGCCACTAACTTCGTCATGTTTGAACTTGGGCAGCCGCTTCACGCATTCGACTACGACAAAGTAGCGAACCACAAGGTGATCGTAAGAAGAGCCAAGGGCGGCGAAACCATCACTACTTTGGATGGAGTGGAACGGAGCCTCGATTCAGAATCGCTTCTGATAGCCGACGAGAACGGAGCCATCGGCTTGGCGGGCATCATGGGATGCGAGAACTCTGAAATCACGGAAGATACCACGAGCGTGTTTTTGGAATCTGCGAACTTCAATGCCGAGAACAATCGCAGAACCGCGGGCGCCTTGGGTATCCGTAGCGAAGCCTCTTTGCGCTTTGAGAAGAGGTTGCGTGCCGGTTTGGCCGAAGTCGCAATCAAGCGCTGCCTTCGCATCATTCAGCAGGTGGCTGGAGGATCGATTGCGAGTGGACTGATAGATGTTTGGCACGACACAGGCGCTGAACAGACGCATGTGACGCTCACCAGAGAGCGTATTCGCAAAGTGATGGGCATCGACTACCCGGAAGATGTCGTCGAATCGACCTTGAACTCTCTACAGTTCAAGTTTGAAAAGATCCCATGTGGCTGGCGTGTCGCAATCCCTTACTGGCGCTCAGACATCTCGATACCGGAGGATCTGGTGGAAGAGTTGGCGCGCATCATCGGTTACGACGAACTTCCAGCTACGACGCTAGCGGGAAATATCCCGCTTATGGAGGTGCAGCCGATTCGCGAGATTCGAAAGAAGGTGGTCGACTCTCTGGCTTCGCAAGGTCTGCAACAAGCCATCTCATACATGGCGACTGCCGAAAATGTAGAAGATAGAGTCAACCCGCCTGGCGATCTTCCCGACACCATCAATGTCGAGAATCCAGTGTCATCTGAACTAATGGCTTTGCGACGCACTATACGCGCTCCCGTTTTGGAATCTGCCGCCCGCAACACGCGCACTTGGCGTGATCCGATAGCCATATTCGAAGTCGGCAAAGTTTTTATCAAATCAGATGAGGGCGGCGGTCTGCCCTGTGAGCCTGAATTCGCAGTTGGCGCTTTGACAGGAAGGCGCAACAGCGGACATTGGAGTGAAAGTCCGGCAGATTTCGATTTCTTCGACGCCAAAGGCATTGTCGAACACGTTTTGCAGTCCTTGGGCATTGATGTGAGATTTGTCCCCTTGGAGGACTCGACATACCGGTCTGGCGCCGCAGCTGCGATCGAGTCAGTCGGAGGAAACTCCATAACCCTAGGCTCGGTAGGCGTGGTCGATCCCGATGTCTGGGAACGGTTCGAGCCGGAAACGGACAATGCTGTGATGTTCGAGTTGGACATCGAAGCTCTAATGAAGCTGGCAGGCGAAAAAACCAGAGGAGATGACTACGCGCCATTCACAAGGTTCCCCGAGGCTTCGCGCGACTTGGCGCTTCTGATGGACAACGATGTGCCTGTGGGTGATGCTATCGATATCTGCAAGTCGAACCGACTGGTCAAATCAGTCTCGGTGTTCGACGTATACGAGGGTGAAGGCATCCCTAATGGAACCAAATCTGTGGGTATCAGAGTAATCTACCAATCTGCCTCGCGAACCTTGACAGCGGAACAGATAGCTAGAGCCGAGGCGCAGATACTGAATCGTCTGCAACATCAACTTGGGGTCAACCTCAGACAACAGTAGTCATACTATGACCTCACACACGCATCACACGGATCGTCCGCACCGCCACCACTACGACGCTGATATGCTCAGCGTCGAAGAGGCTAGAGAGCGTATCCTCGGCTACTTCGCTCCCTTGGAATTAGCAGATACCCCTTTGACAGACGCGCTTGGCATGACGCTGGCAGAAGATTTGGTGGCGGAGTTTGACATACCGCCCTTGGCTAATTCGGCCATGGACGGCTACGCGTTGATCGCTCTGGATGTTTCTGGAGCCTCGACAGACTCTTCAGTGGAGCTGCCTGTGGAGGGGTACATCGCCGCTGGGCAGATAGCTCATAAACCTGTTGTCTCTGGAACAACTATGCGGATCATGACAGGCGCCCCGATGCCCGAAGGTGCGGATGCGGTTGTGGCGTTTGAGGATACTGACGAAGACGAACGAAGGTCGTTGGATGCCAACGCCCTGACGAAAATCGGTATCCGGCATGCTGCTGTGGCAGGCGAGAACGTGAGACCGGCAGGAGAGGACATCCGTTGTGGAGATACAGTTTTGAAGTCGGGAACAGATTTGCAGCCAGGCGCCATCGGCGTGGCAGCTTCGCTTGGAAGAACCCATGTGAAAACGATTCGTCGACCGACCGTAGCGATAGTGTCCACAGGCGACGAACTGATAGAGCCAGGAGAAAGGCGTCAGTCCGGTAAAATCTACAACTCGAACGCCTACGGCATCGCTGCGCTCGTGAAACGCTACGGTGCGCTTCCGCGCATCATTGGAACAGCCCGAGACAGTATCGAATCGCTGAACCACCTTCTCGACCGTTCTCTCGAAGCGGACATGATAGTCACATCGGCGGGGGTGTCTAAGGGAGACTACGATGTAGTCAAGGATGTGCTGGCGCAACGGGGTGAAATAGCGCTGTGGTCGGTTCGCATGCGTCCTGCCAAGCCGCTCGCTTTCGGAGCGCTGTCGAACCCCGATGGCAGAAGGGTCCCTCATCTCGGCTTGCCCGGCAATCCTGTGAGCGCGCTTGTGGCGTTTGAGCAGTTCGGGAGGCCTGCCATACGCAAGATGATGGGCAAGGAGCCTTTGGAAAAACCCTGGTTAACGGCAACGCTAGACGACGACCTACACAATCACGACGGCAGAAGAGTCTACGCGCGTGTCGAGGTTTACCTAGACGATGAGGGTAGATACCGGGCTCGCACGACAGGCAATCAGAGTTCCGGGGCTTTGATTTCGATGGCGCGAGCAACTGGGTTGGCGATCTGCCCAGATGATGTTCCTGTGATTCCGGCCGGCGGGAAAGCCAAGGTGGAGATGCTCTACTGGCCGGATGACGAGTTTCTGTGCTTCGGCGTTGGAGAGTAGGTTCGCAGATTGTTTTTCAACGCGTTCAGGCTTGAGTTATATATTGTTTTCTTTAACACCCTAGACAAAGGCGTTGATTGAACATGCTGACGAATGTCGACAAAGATGCATCTGACATGGAAGACGTCGCGATTGAGAATCACCTGTACCACATTGATGCGGCCGCTTACGAAGAAGCGGGCGAATCTCTGGAGTTCACGATTTGGATGCGCTTGTGCTGGTCGGGAGATTGCAGGCTATGCAAACCAGGGGGAAGCGTTAAACCTCCGGCGCCTGTAAACCTCCGATCGATGGCTACACTCCACAACGCGATTCGTCGATGCTCTAGGCGCGACGACTATATCCTGGCCAATATGTCGATACTGGAAGTGATCTTCAGAGTTTTGTTGCGCAACAGCAACGAGCCGATGCGTCTGCTCGACATCGCCAAGAGTATCGAAGAGGAATGGGTGGAAGTTTTGGCGATGAAATCCGTGGATCCAGCAACGATACAACGCCTGTTGGAACACCCTAATCAATACAAGATCCGACGGGCGCCGGAGCCTCAATAGATCTAATGAACCGGCGTCATGTTGAAATTCGAGAATCGATGCGACTCTGATTAGCAATGCCGGAAGCAGCGGGACGAGTCGATTTCTGGAACATCGGTTACCCGTTGCTGGGCGCCATAGTCTACCTTGTCGCCCCGATATCGCTCGCATTCATCGCTTACGGCATCTACAGACGAGCTAAATTCTGGCGTACAGGCGGGGCCTACGATGAGTTGAGTTCGCATCGCGAGCGAATTCGCTCCTTCTTGCAAGCAGGCGCCTTCGGCGTCGGCGGACATGGCAAGTTTCATCCATCTGCCGAAAGATTTTCCAGCATCATGCACTTCGCCATTTTCTGGGGATTCGCAGTGCTTTTCATCGCTACTACGGTGGCCGCCATCGAGTTCAACTTCGAGGAGTATCTCGACACCACATTCCCTACGGCGCACTTCCGCGTGCAGGCCGGATTCGTTTGGGATGTCTTTGGCGGGTTGTTAGCCGCTTTGGGGCTGGCAATGGCGGTATGGCGGAGATACGTGCGGCGTCCGGAGCGTCTAAACACATTCGCGGATGATGCTGGAGTGCTTTCATATCTCGGAGTGTTGCTCATTACAGGTTTCGCGTTGGAAGGTTTGCGGATCGGCGCCACCGAACTCAATCCCGAGTCAGAGTTCTATAAACCTGCCACAGCGGTTTGGTCCCCAGTCGGCTGGGTATTCGCGAAGGGATTCAGCGGGATTGGCATTTCACCCGAAGGTATGACGAACATGCACAAGGCGTTGTGGTGGGGCCATGCGGGTATATTCGCCGTCGGGTTCGCATATGCCGCCATAGGGTTCGGGAAACTCACGCATATCATCGTCTCGCCTTTGAACATGTACATGCGTACGCTTCGCCCGCGTGGCGCCCTCAAGCCGATGGGAGATTTCGAGAAGCTGGAGACTTTCGGCGCCAACGATCTGCCCGATCTCACCTGGCAGCAGCTTTTGAGTTACGACGCCTGCACCAACTGCGGAAGATGCCAAGACAACTGCCCAGCATGGGCTTCAGACAAACCCCTCTCGCCTCGCAAAGTCATTCAAGACTTGCGAGGCTATATGGAACTGCGAGCCCCTGAGGTGATAGGCGCGCGATCACTTGGCCAACACCCGCCTCCCCCATCGGTTTCAATGTCTTCAAGCGTGGTGGGCGAGGAAGAGCTTTGGGCTTGCACCACGTGTGCCGCCTGCGTTGAGGCCTGCCCGGTTTCTATCAACCACATCGACTCGATCGTCGATATGCGCCGCTACTTGATGCTGGAACAGGCATCGGCGCCGGATACGGCTCTTACGGCGCTGCAATCCATCGAGCAACGTGGACACCCATGGAGCGGTACGACGCTGACTCGAACATCTTGGCTCGACGGCACGGAAGACGTGCCGACTGTAGCTGACAATCCGAACCCCGACGTGCTTTTCTGGGTGGGATGCACCGGCGCCCTCGTGGAACGTGGAATGGATGTGACGCGTGCCATGGCATCGGTGCTCAAAAAGGCGGGGGTCAACTTCGCAGTGCTGGGCGGTGAAGAGACATGCACCGGCGACCCGGCGAGGCGGATGGGCAACGAGTACCTTTTCACCATGCTGGCATCCCAAAACATCGACACTCTTAAAAGACACAAGATAAAGACTGTTTTGACGACATGTCCGCACTGCTTCAACACGATGAAGAACGAATACTCCCAGATCGCTGAAGCCGATGGTCTGGAAGAGTGGGACGTTGAGGTTCTACACTACACAGAGTTCGTGGAAAGTCTGGTCGATCAAGGCCGACTGGAGCTGGAAGAAGCCGACAGTCACGGCAACGTTTCCTACCACGACTCTTGCTATCTCGGCAGACACAACGGCATCTACGACGCCCCGCGCAACATTGCCAATGCAGTTCCCGGCGTTCAGCTACAAGAGATGGATCGATGCAAGAGTCGAGGCTTCTGCTGCGGCGCCGGCGGAGGGCGGATGTGGATGGAGGAGTCGGGCAAGCGAGTGAACCACATCCGCACCGATCACTTCTTGGAGACCGACGCCGACACCGTGGCGGTCTCCTGTCCGTTCTGCTTGCAGATGTTCGAAGAGGGCATCAGCGCGAAGGGTGAGCAGGAGACGAAACGGGCGCGGGATCTGATCGAGATCTTGGACGAGGCGGCTGGACGCTAGTCCGAACCCTGCGCCAGCAACTCTTCAACCTCGTATCTGCTTGGCAGCATTGACCATCCGATCCCTCTTGTAGACAGTGCCGCGCATGCCGATGCGAATCGGGCAGACTCCAAGGGGTTTCCAGTCTCGGCGTATCTGATGAGCATTGCAGCTGCCAACACGTCTCCCGCCCCCGTAGTGTCGCATCCGATGCCCTTTACCGTTGAGCCATAAGTTCCGATCTCCAACGCCTGGTCATCATCTTCGGTGTAGAGCATCGATCCAAGCGCGCCTTTTGTGATGATCAATATTCTCGCTGTCTTGCGCCAAGCTTCGAGTGCGTCTGTCGCCACCTCAGATTCGGAAACTACGCAGATGTCCCATCCATTGCTCATGCCTTCCGGCGGATAAGGGTTAACGCTAACTTTGGAAGGCAACGCCTTGCCCCAATTCCTCAGCCAGCCCTGCGGGACCACGCATGAAAATCGTGGCTTCCACCACTTAAGGCAGTCGACGGGTAGCTCTTGAGTGAGCGGACCCACATAGAGCATATTCGGTCTGCGCCAACTTTCTGGAACGCTCTTTTCAGAGATACTCCGAGCACGTTCCAGCAATCGTTGTTCACGCTCGCCATCGGAGTCGTATAGGTTTTCGAAAGTGGTCGTGGTCGGAGACCCCTCGTTTTGAACGATGTGACCGCCGTTCGATACTTCATCGAACGGATAGTCGCCACCAGACGAAGTGACGATGGCTGAATCGATTCCCAGAGCACACGCTGTTGCGGACGCGAATGCAGCGGCGCCGCCTGGTTTCTTCCCATCGTAGGTTCCTGGGGAGTAGTCCCAAGTTACGTGACCCACGGCGACCAAGTCGGGTTTCAGGGTGTTAATCACAGGTATCTTCTTGAATGGGAAGAGTCGAGATGCTGGGTCGATCTCATGCCATCATCGAAACGATCCTTCTCGCTCAATCTTCCGGCGATCCACGCATGTTGTTCCAAACTCGATCAAATTTGCCTGAGTCGCGGGTCCCAACGGTCTCTGAGCCAGTCGCCGGTGAAGTTGAGAGATAGGACGAGTAGGAATATCGCTATTCCTGGCATTGTCGATATCCACCAAGCGGTATCGAGATATTCGCGACCATCTGAAATCATGTTGCCCCAAGTCGGTGTCGGTTGCGGTATGCCCACACCGAGGTAGGAGAGCGTGGCTTCTGTTAGCACAATACCACCGGCCTGAAGCGTGGAGAGCACAATGATTGTGCTTGATACGCCGGGCAGGATGTGACGGAATGCGACTCTGAATCTAGAAGCTCCAGCGATTCTGGCGGCGGCTATGTAATCGCGCTCTCGCAAAGACAAAACCTCACCGCGGATGGGACGCACGTAGCCGACCCAAGCGATGAGGGCGAGCACTAGAAACATGATTCCGAATGAAGTTCCCAACACGATTTTGATTACCAGCGCGAGCATGATGAACGGCAAAGCTATCCACGCATCGACCAGTCTCATCACGATCTCGTCCACTAAACCGCCCAAGAATCCAGCCGCCAGCCCCAGCGCAGTGCCCACAAGCATTCCGCATGTGACTGAGAAGGCGGCCACGAGCAAAGAGACTCTGCCGCCGTGCAGGAGGCGACTCCAGATGTCGCGTCCCACTTGGTCGGTGCCCAACAGAAAGTCTGTTGATCCCTCCACAGTCCAAAATGGCGGGTGTCTCACACGCGTGAAATCCGCGTCGCGGATGGGGTCGTGGATAGCTATTTGAGGCGCGAAAATCGAGAGCAGCAGCAGGAGCAACAAGATTCCAACCCACAAGATCGGGTAGCGTCGAAAAATGTAGTAGACAAAAGCTACATCTCGTTGGATCAATGCCAAGGAGCTGGCGATTAGGCCAATGTCGCGATCAACGCGGTAGGTTTCCGAGGTGTTCGCCATCGAATCAGCTGAGTCTTATGCGGGGGTCTACTAGCACGTAAAGAATGTCAGCGATAAAGTTAGCTGCTATCAGCGCCGAGCCGAATATGAGAGTGGTGCCAACAACTAGGTTGAGATTGTTGTTTGTGACTGCTTCAAGTGCTAGTGCGCCTAACCCGGGCCAGGCAAAAACCACCTCCACAACTACGGTGCCGGTGACGAAATTCCAAAACAGGAGCGCAGATACAGTAATCGGTATGATCAGCGAGTTTCTAAGCGCATGTTTCCAGATGACGTTTCCGCCGTGCACCCCCTTGGCTCTTGCCAATTTGATGAATTCCGAATCAAGGACTTCGAGCATTGCGGATCGCATCAGACGCATGTAACCCGCGGCGGCGCCCCAGGCCAGAGTCGCCACTGGGAGAATCATCGCCTTGTATTGTGCCAATGGATCAGTTGACCCTATCGTGCCGATCACTGTAACAGGCACCCAATTCAACACCACTGCGAATAACAGAATCGCCAAAATCCCGACATAGAAGGCAGGCAGAGTGATGCCTACATTGGCCAACAGCCTGACTCCGTAGTCCAACCAAGTACCGCGTTTTATTGCGGATATCACCCCAAACGAAATACCCGCCAAAGTAGCAACCACCCATGCCGAAATGCCCAGCTGCAATGTCGCCGATATTTTTTCGCGAATCTTGGTTGTAACAGGAAACCCATCCGAGAGATCGTGACCGAGGTCCCCTCTCAACACGTCGCTTAGCCAAAAGATGTACTGCAGCGGTATCGGCTTGTCGAGGTGCAGCTTTTCGCGCTGAGTCTGAAGCGCCGATTCTGAAATTCCATATCCGCCCTCTGAGATGAGCATCGCCACAGGGTCGCCTACAACCCTAGACAACACGAAGATGATCATCGTCACGAGTATCAAAGCGATCAGCGACGAGAAGATTCTTCGAAGTACGAAATTTCTCATCGTCTAACGATTCGTCGATTCCGCGATGTCAAAAGAAAACAAAGAAGCTAAAGAAGATCGAAACTAGGCGTTACAAGGCTAACTTCGAACGCTGCCTGCGCCGTTATTTTTAGCGCAGGCAACGTTTGCCGAGTCCCGTATCAGATCGAGCGTTGTGAGGGATACCGTCAGTTGGCGGCTGACACCAGCTTGACCCACTCCAAGCTGTTCATCCTGCCCAGCACACCCTTGCCTTCAGGAAGCATCTGCCACTCTGAAATCAAACCCGGGTTGTAGAGGGCGGCGACAGGGCTCTGATAGACGCCTACCCATACCATCCACTCGCGGTTCCAGTCGAACATCGCTGTTACCAGCTGGCGCAGCTTTTCGGTGTCGGTCTCAGCCGCCATTGCCAGGTGGGTCTCCGCAAAGATCGGAATCTCCATGGCTCGGTTGTAACCGCCGGGGCGTGAGAGCGAAGTGGCGTTCAGGTCTTTAGGCCAAGTCGGTGGGAACTGGGCATCTCCTCCGCTGAAGAATATCTTCTTGTTGGTGCGGTTAACCAACGACGGTCGGAATGACGAGTAGTTTTGCTTGTCAAAGGTGCTGTTGATGTTGAGGTTGGCAAGCCACTCGATACCTACAGCTTCTTGCAGGGTTTCACCTGAGCCAGCAGTCGGGCCTGCCCACCATTCGACATCGAAGCCATCGGCGTAGCCCGCTTCAGCCAGCAATGCTTTGGCAGCTTCAACATCGTGCGGAATGCTCCACTCGTCATTGTAGTACGGGTGGTTGGTGTCCCAGCCAGGCGCGTAGGAGACTCTGCCGAAACCGTCCGTCAACGCAGTCATGAGTTTCTCACGATCAATCGCCATTGCCATGGCTGTACGAACCTTTTTCGAGCTTTCCATAGACGCCGGATCTGCTGGGTCGCCAATCCAAGGCAGCGAAGTGTCGGGAGCAGGTTTGTATAGCAAGTCCCCCGGCTCGCTGCTGGTGAATGCTTGCCCATCAAGCGCCAACTTGTCTTCCCAGTAGTTTCCAGAGTAGACGTACGAGGAATCGCCCCAGAAGCCCTCAGGGGCCTGAGCGAAGCCCTCTTCGAACATCTCTTTCCAGTCGGTAAGAGCCAACTCTCCAATCTGTGCCTGTCCAGTTTTCAGCATTGACTTTCTGACGCTGGCCTCGCTGATCTGCAACACGTTGGCCTGTGCGACGTATGGGGCTTTGCGCCAGTGGTCGTCGACTGCGCTTAGGAACACTCCTTTGTGCTGGGTCCACTCTGCGACTTCGAACGGTCCGGTGCCGATCATACGGGTCCGCATGCCTTCGGGTCCGACTTCATCGAAGAAACTCTTTGAAAAGATAGAGATGCCTTCCCAGAAGTTGGTCACGTACTGCAACAGGCTATGTCCGCCAAATGCGACCCAGTGGAAGCGCACAGTGTAGTCGTCGATCACCTCGACGCTCTCGACTAAGTTTGCTAGATCGCCGCCGGTGTCGTGAATGCTGTCTGGCTGCAACTTAGGGTTGGCGTCGTTCCATGAGAACGCCACATCTTCCGCCGTCATCTCGCCATAGCCGCCATGGAACTGCACACCCTCGCGCAAGATAAAGTCGGTGTAAGACTTGCCATCCGGCGCCATGTTCCAGCTCTTGGCGAGCAACGGACTCAGCGCCACGGTTCCATCTGGAGCCCTGACCGCTTCCAACAGGGTCTCGGTTGCGCCGGTTCTTGCCGTTACCGAACAAGCCGGACAGTATCTTGGGCTGGAGTTCATGAAGTAAGAGTTACCGATTGCGGCGATCAGCACTCCTGACGGCGCATCGCCAGCGCCGGCGCCTCTGGACACTCCTTCGATGTCCACCATAGCTATCGGCGCCTCTTCTATCGTCGTGACTTGGGCAGTTGCCACAACGACGACGGTTTCTACTACTGTTTTCTCAACCTCGCGCACAACTTCTTTAGGCACTTCTACAGGAACTTCCACCTTGACCTCTCTCACTACCTCTTTTTCGACCTCCACAGGCACTTCCACTACAACCGTGCGCACCACCTCCCTCTCCACAACCTGCACTTCGGGCGCCTCGTCAGTTCCACAAGCCAGTAGCACAGCGACACTTGAAAGCGTCAGGACCGCCAGAAAAAGCCGAAATCTTGACATGTCAATTACCTCCTCAGTCAACGTTTCGTCCATCAGACGAACATCAAACTGCGTTGTAGTTCAGGCAGTTTAACACTTTTTGACGATTAAGGATGGAGTTGTTGCGAATTCTGGAATTTAAGTAGGCGCTGACTGCGAATACGTCTCAACACGTCGTAATTATTCGGATACGAAATGTAGGTTGGGACCAACGTTTGTTGCCCCTCACCTCGGCTTCACGACGATATGGCGGTCTGATCCTTGCCCTTGGCTTTCGGTGACTACATCTGGATTCTGCGATAGCGCCATGTGCACGATGCGTCTCTCGTCTGGAGACATCGGCTCCAGAGCCTGAGCCCGGCCCCTGGACGCCTCCTTAGCCGCGTTTTCGGCGACTTGACGCAGCTTTGTCGCACGACGGAGTTGATACTGTTCGACGTCGATTATGATGTTGGCACGTCTTGACAGCTGGCGACTGACGAGGAGACGGGTCACGAACTGCAAGTCTCTCAGGGTTTCGCCACGTCGGCCTATGAGCAAGCCGGCATCTGCCCCTTCGATCTCAAATACCAAAGAGCCGTCTCGAAGATCGTTGAGCACATATGCGTCCACCTCCACATTCATAGAGGCGATTAGATAGCTGAGGATTTCACCGGTGAGGCTTTCCACCTCTTCTCGATTCTCGATAGTCATCGGGACCTGCTCTGCCGCTTCACTTGAGCTTGATGCCGTGTTGCGCGACTCGTCGTGCTGTAGGTTAGAAGTTTTGCCGGAGTTGGATCTTGAGGATGCCCGCTCACTTTCGGATCGCCTGCTGCTCTGGCGGGACGAGCGGGCGTTGCTTGGTCTACGTGTCCGCTCGTTTGCGGTTCCTTGGTCTTGAGTCGCCCGTCTCGACTGTCTTCCGCGCCTGCCTCTGGAGGGTTGTCTGGAGCTTCGAGTTCCGCGAGTGCGGGTGTCGCCATCGGCGTCTCTTCCTCTACTGGCGGCAGAAGACGGCCGGTTGCTTCGCGATCTGTTCGGTCCTCCCCGTTCTTCCGCTTCTGGTTGTGCGTGAATTTCGTCTGCCGATTCAGTCTCATCTTGGAGATCGGCTACTCTTACCACTTCGATCTCTGCCAGCGCGCCGCCCAGACCGAATATACCCGGGCGCCCCGGATTTACTACTCTAATGTCTACGTCTTCGAGTTCTGCGCCGAGTGTTTCGAGTGCGACGGCGGTTGCCTCTTGCACGTTCTTGCCTGTGAATATCCTGGGGGTCGCCATTGGTATCCTCCTCGCCTTCCGTCAGGGCTGATGCTGTTGCGGCGGCGGTTTGGGCCGCCTTATGTTCCAGCGCCGCGCTGCGTGTCTCCGCGGTACCGAGATACAGCCTTCCGAAAAGATCTATTGGTTGTCTGCCGCCGACGTAGTACTGAATCACTACTCCGACGATGTTCGATAGCAGTATGTAGATTCCCAGTCCAGATGGGAATTGATATGTGAAGACGCCGATCATGATGGGCATCATCCATTGCATGATCCTCTGCTGCTGCTGCTGGCGCTCATCAGTCGCAATGGTCATCGATGTCATCTTGGTGGTTATGAACATCGATGCGCCGACCAGCACAGGGAGCAAGAAGTTGACTGGCAAGTAAGCCTGAGAAACGTTGGCCGCCAAGTCGATGCCGAGGAACATCCTGTCCAACGGAACATTGACTGATGCGGGGTTCCATGCGTAAAAGGACTCTGACAGGTTAGCCATGCCCTCTGGAGTAGTAGGCATGGTGCGGATTATGGCGCGGTAGAAACCTATCCAGATTGGCAGCTGGATGATCATAGGGCCTAAACAGCCGATGGGGTTTACACCGGCCTCGCGGTACAGGCCCAGAGTTTCACTGGACTGGGCTCGGCGCGATTCGGAGTCTTTCTTCCCTTTGTACTTCTCTTGGATCGTCTTTATGCGGGGTTGCAACTCCTGAAGCCGCTTCATCTGGCGCGTCTGGCGAATTGTCAGGGGCACCATCAACACCCTCACGATCACTGTGAATGCGATGATGCTTAGACCGTAGTTCGCCCACAGCACCTGATACAGCAACGCCAAGCTGTTGATCATCGGGCGCATGATTCCCTGATCCCAGAGGAGTCCGAAAATATCCAGAAACTCCATCAGATGCTCTCCCTCAAGCAGACAAAGGATTGTCTTGGCATCTGGTTCAGGGCGACTATCCGCATCTTCCGCCGTCCTTAAGCGCCACGCAGCCCTGCAATGTCTGGTCGTTAGGCGAAAACCACATCAGATCGCCGTCAAGGGTGTGCACGTATATGAGGCCGTTTATAAGCGTCGGAGAAGATTTGACTCCGCTGTCCGTGGCAAGCACGCCTAGATTCTGCCCGTCCGAAGCAAGCAGTATATGAACGCTCTCATCGCCTGAAGGCACCGCCAACACTCGTTGCATGAAGTTGTTTCGGCTACGTTCGAACAGCAGCGGTGCGCCCACTATCTGCCCCTCGATCCGTTGAGACCATATCTGGGTTCCTGCATCGGAGTCGATGGAGTACACCTCGCCTCCCAAAGTGCCGATGTAGATGGTCCCCGTTTCCTCGTCTGGCACCGCCTTGGACCATACCCAGTTGCCGGCTTCGAATACCCAGTCGGAGCTTCCATCGCTTGGATCGATTCTGTAGAACCTGCCGGAAAGGTCGCCGAAATAGACGCGTTCATCGTGCAGAAGCACAGAACCGGTGATCGATCCTTGGGCATCGAAAGTCCATTTGATGCGCGCCGCCGCATCAGCTTCGTATCTGGGGTTGCTGCTCAAATCGACGGCGTAAAGAGTGCCCGCGTCGGTTCCGATATATGCAGTATCACGCGTTTCATCAATTGCGGCGCTGCCCCACGCTTCGCCGTTCAGCGGTACTCTCCAAGCTACTCGACGGTTCGTCTCTGGCGCCTGATTCATGGCATAGAGGTAGCCGGGAGGATTTCTTTCACCGTCGACTGCCGAAGTGCCGAATACTACCAAACCGCTGTCCGTCGCCTCCAGACCACCGATTATCTTCGTGTCCATCCGATAGCCGCCCGAGTTCCATGCCACATTTCCAGTTTCTGGAGAGACGCTGAAGACTTCTGCTTCACACAGGTCGCCACGGCACGTATACCCTGCGGCAAATACATTCCCATCGACAATCGTGGGCGCACCATAGATTGCGCCCAAACCCTTGGGTTTTTTGTTTGATCCGTCCTGCTCGTAGGGGTAGAGCCAGTTTACGTCGTAGGCGTTCGTGTTTTGCTCGAGACGCACCAACACGCCATCCAAGTTGCCCACATAGATGTACTCCCCGTCGGACACGGGCGATGACCACCTGCCTTGGGGCGTAAGGTCGTTCAGGCAAGCGCTCATAGCCAAAGAACAGACCAGAGCCAAAGATATCGCGGCTAGTCTTTTGGCTCGTCCAGACATATTAAGAAGAGGAACTCGAGCTCGAGTATGACCAGTGGATTTCATTTCTCGTACTCGTACACGCTAGGGACGGGGTCGTAGCCGCCGTCAGCGAAGGGATGGCAGCGAGCCAATCTCTTGAAGGTCAGCCAAGCCCCCTTCAGCGCGCCCTTGGTCTGGACAGCTTCAACGGCATACTCCGAGCATGTTGGCATGTACGCGCACTGACCAGGCATGTACGGAGAGACTCCGAGTTTGTATATGCGGAGCAGATTAATGGTGAGGCGGGTCAGCATGCTCTCAGCCTAACCATGACTTCTCAATCGTTTATCGGAGTCTTTAGACGACAAACCGACCCCCAATTTCTTGGCGAGTGTGTTAACCGATCTTGATAATTGACCGTATGTTGAGTGCGCGGCATCAGGGTAGGCGGTAATGACCACATCAGCTCCTGGCACATTGGGCATGGACTTGGCGATGGCTCTCAAGCGTCGCTTGACTCGGTTTCTAACCACGGCGTTGCCGACTCGTTTGGATACGGAGAAACCGTACCGCACATCAGGATTTTTCGATGGTGCGGCGGCTACGGAGATTGAAAGGAATCTGTCGCGTGCGCGCCTTCCGCGTCTGAAAACTCGTCGGAACTCCGCGGAGCGACGCAAACGCCGATTCTTGGGGAGACCCATAAATATCGTTCTTGTTCAGCCGCCTGCGCAGCATCAGCCGTTCGACGTGTCAAACGGTTAAACGATGTCTGCCCTTGGCGCGTCGGCGCGCGAGGACCGCCCTTCCTGCGCGTGAGGACATTCTTGATCGGAATCCATGCACACGAGCTCGGCGTCGTTTCTTCGGCTGATATGTCCGCTTAGGCATCTTGTGTAGTTGCGAATGTTGATCTCATTTAGTTGTATCAAATCACAGCGTGTAGCGCTTCACTCTACAAACCTCGGAACATGCACTGAGTTTAGAATCAACGGTCTGATTCGAACCCCGATCCGTCCAGAACGATACGTAAACGCTCTGAAACTTCATCGAGCTTGGACTTTTCCTCTTCTGGCAAGACTATGTCCAATGCCCCCAAGTTTTCTTGCATCTGTTGCGCGGTGTCGGCTCCTGAAATCGAAATCGTGATTTCAGGATTTGAAATCACCCAAGCCTGTGCCACTTGCGCCGGCGTGGCGCCTATCCGTTCTGCCACATCGTTGTTGACTCTCACCACGTCTGCCGCCCGGCCGCGCATCACATTTCCGAAGGCGTGGGCTCGTCGCCCTCCCCACAGGGTCGGTCTGTCAGGCATCGTCTCGGGGCTGTAGGCTCCGCTTAGAAGTCCTACCCCCAGTGGGCTGTATGCCATTATCCCGATGCCTGTGCTACGCGCCATCGGAAACATCTCGTCCTCAAGCTCGCGATTCAGCAGACTGTATGGATTCTGAACCGTCACCAGTTTCGAGGCGTTGATCCTGTCTTGGACTCTTAACGTTTCAACCACTTGCCAGGCTTGGTAGTTGCAGACTCCCGTGTATCTGACTTTGCCATCCTTGACCAAGTCTTCCATCGCCCTTACACGTTCCTCGAATCCGACGGTGTCATCGAAGTGGTGTATCAGGTAGACGTCGATGCGATCGGTTTGCAGCCTTTTGAGTGAACGCTCCACCTCTCGCATGATGTGATATCGAGAAGTGTTCAAATCGTTGAGGCTTGGCCCGACATGACTCGAGACCTTGGATGTTATGACTATGTCGTCCCGATTCCCACGGTCCTTCATCAATTTGCCGAGGATTTCCTCCGAAGTCCCAGCCCGACTTCTGTTATCGCCAAGTCCGTATACATTTGCACAGTCGATGACGTTCAAGCCGCCTTCCAGCGCGGCCTCAATGGTTTTGCGAGCATCGTCAGCGTCGTTCTGGCCCCTGAATCCCAGTCCCAGCGCCATTCGTGTGACCATTACG
>JAODVQ020077903.1:0-17825 GCA_025400075.2 Phenganax stokvisi
CTAAACTTTTTTGACATGATCGTTTCAACAAATAATCGCTGAATATGCAACTGCATACACGCGACGTCACCCTCTAACTATAGGGTGACGTCGCGTGTGTCCAGCGTTCTAAAGATCCTGCTCGTCTTCTGGCGTGGCCCTTTCGCAGCGCTTGTACAATGTACACTGAAGTTGAATGAAGACCCCGCTGATATTAGTAACAGACAAATCAAATCAAACATTATTCCACATTTCAGTGTATCAGATTCAGTAATTCAGGCTATGGACAAATCTGCCCTTCGTCCCATGAACAAATTTCATAGATATTGCTAATTTAATCTTACATGTTCGGCTACAGTCAATAATGGCTGTCGTACAAATTACTATATTGATGGCCAGTTTGTAAAGAATTCAATCACATATTGGAACCGAATTGCAATATCTAGATTGTTGAAAATACATAAGAAATAATAAAATGAATGTTAGGCTGCAAATGATTGGAAAATAGAACCAGTTGTGTTCTTACTTAGGAAGAGATTTGTCTATTGTAGGCCCAGGATTTTAGGATTTTAGAAGGGACGTGGTGAATAGACATATCAAACGGTACCTTTAAATTTTAATGTAGAGAAAGAACATACATGTTGATAAATGATGATGAAAATAAATGTGGACAAGTAGGGCTTCAAAAATTTTTCGCAAATGATACAAAATCAAACATTGCAGATTGCTTCAAGGCAAGCAGCGATCGAGCTTACGTTTTGCGCTAAAAGTCATCCATATTGTTCAGTTATCTATACAGACATATCTACTTGGACAACCAAATACAAACGATCAATGATGCTCTGCTAATCGAAAACAAGCACCTATCCAAGAACCAAATCTAACCATCACAATTCATAGAAGTCTCACCTATATGCTTGTTTCCAAACTCTTCGTTTACTTTTTGTACACTCTGTCTCAAACACAGTGTTTGTGCATGTTAACCTTTAAATTCAACACCGCTAACCTGACACTTTTATTACACGATCATTTAAAACTAGAAAAGGCAAGTTTAACGATGTGGAAAATTTAAATCTCGAATTAGTTTGAAAAACAATGCAAGTCACTGGCGCGTAACTAATATGATATCAAGTGCATATGTAATCATGATAGCACAATAGTGGAGTAGAAATTAATGTCAGCTCGGCACAATTTATGAGGTAATCCGTAAAAACATTATATTGCCACTCGGTAAACTCAGTGAGAAATTAATATATAAGCCCATCATTGTGCGTAAAACTTAAGATTACTCGTTAATATTCATGACTCAAACTGCCAAGTCATTGCATGACCACGGCCTACCGATCGAAATATCTCCTTCTTCAGTTTTGATAATTCAAAGTGATACGAGAACTTATGATCGGCGGTACTGCTGTTTCTATAACAATTACAACCTATAATATATTTAATTCAACTGATAACGTGTACAATGGCAAAAGTCAACCTCATCAGTCTATTGTTATGAAAATATACAATCCGTGACCTTGACATTTTTAAGTTTTCAAACTCCAATACTTATCTCAGACCCTGTTCACATGAACCCGGGACAAAATGTTGTCCCAAGAACACTCTTAACCCCGGGACAAAAATTGTCTCGGCACGTTTACAAAATAATATTGCTGTTTATATGACTTGTCAAGTTGTCCTGGGGCAAGATCCGATCCGGGTGACTCGCATCGGTAGACAGGTTACTTTGGCCGGGACAAAATGTTGTCCCCGGTTAACATGAACAGGGTCTGAATCTCAGTTACAAGTCATACAGAATAGTAAAGATACTAAAGCAAAATAGTTACATATTCTATAAACTTGTACAAATCACCAACGAACAACAGTTGCGCACACAGCACTAGTAAATATAATTTCACTAAGCCGTATCGTACGGTGGCAAATGATGGTCAACTTGCGGTTGTCATGAGAAAATTGTTTTAGTTTTTCTCTGTCTTATAAAAAAAGTCTTGTTATTGCCCTCCCGAATGCATTTGCACAATAGACTGAAATGCCCCATTATCGATGGCTTTGATTTTTTCGTAATGCGTTCGACAGGGCAGCAGCACAACACATACAAATGGCCAAAGGGATGTTTTCCAGGGGCCGGTTGTATAAAAACGTGGTTAAAGTTAACTATAGTTAAATATGAATGTCAACCAATCAAAATTGCCTATTCAAGACTTACCTACTTTTTAACTACAAAATCGTAGTTAAAATGTAGTTAAAAGGTTTATACAACCGGCCCCAGCTCCTAGTTTTTGACAAACACATGCTAGTTAAATTGCAATAAAACCTATTTTGTAAACGAAGATGATTAATTTAGAACTTTTAATTCCAGATAATTACATGTTTGTTGTTCATACATTAGTTTGATTATTAGAAACTATAAAACATTGAAGCATTTTGCTTGCGAAAAAGCAAATTTCCATACACCAAAAAATTCAAAGGGCAAATACAAAATCTAGTGCTAGTAGCTGTCTGTGTATTTTTGAAATGAAAGATTTAACAAGAAATAGTGGGACTTAAACTTACACGCGCATGCGTGGGATAAACGCTAGATGAGATGCAGTCTTTGGAAAGAAAAGAGATCAAAAAAGAAGTCGACTAACTCAGGCAAAAGATAGTGTATTACTAGCTACTAATCCAGTTGCTAATGAAAGTATACTTGGTGAAATTTACAGCTTAATAGTTTGAGCATTTTTTATTAATATGCAAAATTCTGTTAGGCAGAGTGGATTGAACCGAAAAGCAATGGCATGTTAATCCTTGGTATCAGTTACGCTTGGTACCAGTTATGTACAGAGTAGAAATTCGCCATGTGTAAATGGAGAGCGTAAAATTTGGTTTAAAGTCCAAGAATTTCGGACCAACAATTCAATGACGCAGAATTTTAGGACAATCTTTTTTAGTCTTGTTGCCCGAACCACGTCGTTCTGCATGATAGCCGTGCATGCATGGAGATTTCAGCAAAGCTTCCGAGCCAAAGCTCTATTCTAGCTCTAGAGAATATTGTCACTCATCACAGACAACTAATTTACTGCGATAGTCCAGTCTAAACCACAATCGTATAACCACATTTGACTACTGATTATTGTAGATCATTGATCAAAAATTTTCTGGAACTTACCGCGAGTCAAATTTTGTGATCTGATCATCTTGTAATTACACAAATCCTCATCACTCGTTGCAGTAAAGCTTCGACTTGACAAATGATTCTAAATTTACTGTAATTCTGTAAACATTATATAACTCAGCAAATATTCATTGAAAATGCCAACAAAATCGCTGCTTGAATTTGTCATTAAAAGTGCAAAATGTGGCTCGTCCAATAAGCTGATATTAAATGCAATTAAATCAGCTCGCTCCCCCGAGAGATTTCATCGAGTAATTTCCCGCAACATATAATTTGTTCGGCGAGTTTAACTTCATTTAACATCAGCAACTTATATAGTGTGGTTTTCGTTCGCTACGCAATTAAGAGAAAAAACAACTGAAGACTTTTCCAATGAAGATTACAAAAACAAAGCGGAAAAAACTTCTTGAATATCTTTTGTTTTCCTTTGGCCTACGTTCGGAGTCGTAAGCCTGTTTTCGACTTGGCGGGATTTTCTGTGCGGAATATAAATCTTATGATAAATCTAGTAACCTGACTGGTTAATTCGCTTCGCAGCGAAATGTATTGCTAGCCAATCAGTTTGGTAATGGTAGGCTTATATTTTTCGCGGAAAATTCCGCCTAGTGGAAAACAGACTTTAAGCTTGTCCTCCATGCACTAGGCGGAATTTTCCGTGCCGAAAAGAAATCTACTAAACTGATTGGCTGGTAATATACTTCGCCACGAAAAAGTCTTGAGCAAACCAACCACGTTGCTAAATTCATTTTCCGCACGGAAAATTGCCCCTAGATTTCATCTATGATTTCACTATACATGGAGTACATTTAAACACAGCTCATTCAGCAAAGTAAACGGCAACAAACCAGACTGATTGGGTGAGACACCAGATTGCATTCGTATGGCTCACTTTTACCGACGCCTGATTTAAACTTGGTTTAGACGTCGCATTGGCATTTTTGTCGAAATTAATTCGTCGTATATCATAGAAAACGCCTTTTTCCTCAGAGCTTCTTTCTTAATAAGAATTTATCGCCTGGAAAAATTCTATAACTGAGGATTGGATTCTGGATTTCAGCCCTCGGATTACGCCGGACTAGGATCGAGGAGTGTGCGTTGCTCAAAAACATAGAGCGTAGCTACAAGATTTTTTTCATTCAAAAATCTCCACATCATTTCATAGATCTTGAGATTTTTGGAGGTTTTAGCGATTTCAAAAATTTTTTTAAATTTAGAAGAGAATCCTCAAGATATTTCAAGGGTTTTTGTGATGTTTGTAGATTTTTACAAAGATCTGTCAGGACTTTTGCAAGATTTTTGTCAATTTAGAACCTCTGGATTGCAAGATTTCGTGATTTTAAAGATTTTTGAAGATATTTCACAAATTTTACTTATGCTACGATGCTCTTCTGTGATGGCAGATTTTTTTACTGCTGAGTTTAGTTGCAAAAAAGTGTACAGTTTGGAAAATACAGCCTTACGAGGTCAGCAGATTTTGTATAACTTTTTTGCAACTAAAATCGGCAGTTTTTCTAACTTTATTATGTATTTTTAGCTCTGTTGATTGCTTGAAAAAGAAATTCAGTTTACCGTGCAAATTGTTCATTCATGTTATGCAAATTTCGCTTAATTACAATTTCCAATCTGTGATGGAAACTGTTCCATTTGTGTGCCTGTGAATGGTAGAAGATTTCAGTCTGGTGAAAATGTGAGCTATAAAAACTGTTTAACATAAACACTAACACTAATATTTTCGAACTTTAATTGAATGAAATGGGAAATATTGGTTACCAAAATGTGCAAGTATATAGAAAATTCATACATGCGGTACATGGCCATAGTGAAAACGTTTTGCTTAAAAACATTAGTCATATATTAAACTATTCAACATTATTTGATAGTCTGATATTTGATTTTCAATGGCTATCGGTATAAAACAAGGCAGACTATAACAAGAATCTTGGATACAAGTCCATGTTTTACAAGTCCATGTTTTACAAGTCCAGTCCAGTCCAGTCCGTAGTTCACAAGTCCAGTCCACTCCATAGTCCAGTCCATGTTTTACAACATGCCCAGAAACCGTTGGACAAATACATGCAAGAAACTCTGTCCAATCCTCAGCTGTGATAAAGAAATTTAATAATGATTGAGTAATTAAGATTTGAGAGTCATTTACTAAAACTATTGACACTAATAAGAATACTACTCTCAAGTGCATAGATGTGATCAAGTCAATGGCAGACCCAAAAATTGGATATTAACGGCTACCAGAGTTGTTTTCAGCGTCGGATAAAGATATCAAGAAGTGTAGAGGAGCATAAGCTTGTGCCTGGAAAGATATTGAACATATTCTTGACCCTACGGAAGCCCACGAACGTTGTTGGCAATAAAAGTAGCTTTGGAATGCACTAAAGAACTAAAGAGTAGAGCAAAAACCTGTTCTATAATATGCTTACATGACGAATTCCACATTAGCCCGAAGTTTGATTAAGATGAGTGACAACAGAAGTAGTTTCGGTAAGCACAAAAGTCTATAGCAGCATCTGTCTCTTACTCAGGATTTGTTTATGGTAATAGTCCTATATAGTAGGCTTACATGAGGTATTGTGCAGTCGAAGGGAAGCTCGATCAGGTTGAGCGCAATAGAAGCAATTTCAAGAAGCACTAATGACTGAAGAAGCACCTGTCTCTTACCCTGAAGAGCCAAGCACTTTTTTGCTAAGGTCCTTTATATTGGGCTTACATGAAGTATATCTCTGAGGCAGAAAACTCGATAAGGTGCAATTGTTATGTGTTCAAGTGTTTCTTGACAAAAAAGAGCAAAAATCCACCTCGGTCCATGCATCCAGTATTACTTACAGATCTACCCCCGGGGTGGAAATGCTGGATCGTTGTTATGTTACGTCGTGTCATGATTTTGGCACAACGAACGCTATCTTCGGTGGAGTGAGTCCCACTTTACCGTCGTCAGGGAAGCTCCGGAGGGAGACCAAGCAACAGATCCTGGGCCGTGCAATTACTTGCAGATTCACTTGACCTTCTTCCAAGACTTACGATTAGCAGCCAACTCACTTGTCCTCTCTGGTTCCCCAAGACATGTATGTACGTTATTGGGTTGAGGTGTAAATGTAGTGGTGCAAATGCGCGCATTACGCATGCGCAGATCTAAAAATTTTAAAAATTCAGTTTCTAGGCTTGAAAAGATTTTTTCAAACCGTGTTTTGATTTATATCTTTATTTTGTTCCCCCTAAAGGATGTAGATAACTTTTAATCCATAGGAAATAGGTTTTTTATTCTCCAGGAGCTGTGATTCCAAAGCCGATAAGTGAAGTAATGTTATAGTTGATACAAAATGAAGTATTCTCAACATGTGTCAAAATTTCAACATGGCAGCAAAGAAAATAAACTGTCTCTTTTTTCAAAGCATTTTAAACATAAAAAGTTATTTTAAATATACGGGTAAAGCACACGGACGGACAGTATCAGCCAAATCTTATCACTGAAACTTTGGTTCTTTCGAGCAAAATGATTTGTCAAAAAACTTCAAATTGTGGCATGTAACAGCAGAATCATTGCAAAAACATTCTGCAATGTACCAGCTGGCAATGTACTTACTTGACATTTTTGGCTAATTGCGACAACCATTGAGCAGTTTTTTAGCGTTTAACAACAATTAACATTCCCCAAATTTATAAAATATATTTTCAAATATTGCCACCACGCTCAGGTTTTGAGTAGTGGTGTGGGGGCCACTGACTGTGGTAGTCTGGTAGAGTGTAGATTGCGGCCGGGGGGGGGGGCGCTGTGACGGGGGATGACGGTAGATGACTGCAGATTACGGGAGATGATTGTAGATAACAGTGGATGACGATAAATTAGGGGGGATGACTCTAGATTACGCTAAATAACTGTAGATAACGATGGATGACTGTAGATTACAGGGGGGATGACTGTAGATTATAATTTCCTGCGAACGAGAACAAGAAGGCTTTCCTTTCCCATTGGATTGTAGAACATGAAATTTATCAATTATTTCCCGGCAAAAAATCGCCCCAAAAAGTTTGAAAATGTTTTGATGAAATTGTAAAGATCAAAGGGAAAATGTCTCTTGTTGCTTACGGTGAGAGCGATGATAGTGGCGAAGAAGATGTAGACCAAGCCGAAGAAGTACAGAAACAGGGAGAAACAAATGAGGATAAAGCAGTAAAATTAAGACTAGACAGGTCTCCAAGTACAAGTTTTAAAACTGGGCCGAGCAAAGTGGAGTTAGACGATGATGAGCAAAATAAAGCTAAACCCAAATCAATCGGAAGTTTGTTTTCTTCCATGCCATCGCCTTGGATGTCGTCAGTTTCCTGGGCAAACAAAAGTTTGGGTAAAAAAGCAGGAGTAAAAGATAAGACGGTGAAAATACCGTTACCAAGCGTTGGTGATAACGTATGTGAATGTCGGTTTATTTATGCTGCGGGGCTGCTGTACGCACACAGCTAAAAATGAGGAGCCTGTGGTAAAACACGATGCAACAATGTTGTGCTGCACGTGTTGTTTACAGTTGTCAACACTATTGAACAAGACTGTTTATTTTTAATCGTGTGTAGCAATTTCTGAACAATATTGTTAACATCTGTGAACACTAGGTGCAGTGCATCATTGTTGCATCTTGTAAATGCTTATCAACATGCGACAACATGATGAATTTTACATGTGTACTTTAGCGGACAGATAAAGATAGCTAAGCCTGCAATACCACCATTGCACAATTAACGATACATAATATTCATAGTAATATGTTGCCCTAAAGCTAACCTTAATATCACGCGCCAACTAGAATAACGCTGATTGGTTGATTCTAACCAAACTCTGTTTATCGTAAACTACTTAAGAATACCTGTGTTAGCTGTATAACGAAAAACTACAAAAACTTGTTGAGATGTTGGCAAACTGAAAATTGTCAAAATGACTTGGGGGCAAATATCCAGATACGCTATTAGAATGCAGTCATCTCTTTCAGCACACAATCGCCACACTTATTTAATTGAATATTTAGTCTGATTCAGATGATGACGAATTTCAGAAGAAAATAAAAATGCCAGTCTCAGATTCTCAGGTAAAACTATTCAATGATCTGGTATTTTCAATGCACCGAAGTGGGCTGTACCTATTTATTTACTTCAAAAGCCAGATAAGCTTACTCATTAGAAAAGGATAAAAGTGCAATGCCACGGAATCTGAAAGAGTCCTCCTGACAATTAAAATAAATTGTCTGACTCAATAGCCATGATATAAATATTTCCTCAACTTTAGAAGCCATCTGGTCTCTTCTCTCTTCTTCCAAAACCAAAACACAGTGTTGTTGTTAAAGAAAACAATCCAAATAGACCTGTTGCTAAACTATCCAATAGACCTCTGATTCCTGACAGTTTACGACGAAAACAAGCAAAGAAACAAACACCTCACAAGTCAGCAACTCAAGTGAAGGAAACTGGGAGTGATAACGATAGTGATGATGATGTAGAAGGAAGTTTTTTTTCATGGAATGAAAAGACATCATCCATGGATGCTGACCCAGGAGTACCTACCACTTCTGGTAATCTTATGTCCCTATTGTTCTACAAATGTTGAAGATTAAGTTTTTTCCCAAATATTTAGATAAAGTCTGTAGCAGCGATCAGCTAAATTTTTTAAAGCTGCTCTTCAGACCTGTTTAGTTCTTCAAAGGGCAAGTTTTGATAGTCCATTTTGATTGATATTAGAAGTGGAAGTCAAGTAGGACTTATCTTTAAAATAGTTATGCCCATATGGAAACCTGTTTTTCCTGCTTACTCTAAAATAATTTACTTTGTTAGATGTTGGGTCTCTTCTAAGCTCTAGTCAAGAACAAAAACACGCTATGGACAAAAAAACTGAAAACATTTTACCTTCAACGAGATCCACAAGCTCTACCTTCACTGACAAAATAGCAAACTCTGGAAACCCTGAAAGTGACCCATCTATTTCAATTGCTGAGCCAAACATGTCCTCAGAATATTTTGAAAATAAGAATGACTACATGGAAAATACTGCTAGCAGTTCTGAAGGATATTCATATCAAGGAGGAACCTCGTCAGGTTACCCTACTGCAGAATATGGGTATAATAACCTAAACTATGTAAGTGTGTATTGTTTTGCTTTTTTAAGACATTCAGTTTAATTTGTAGAAAATATAAAATCACCACTCTTGGACACTGTGCAGACAAAGGACTACCACTCACTGTTTTTTAAGTTTCTGTGCATTCTTCTATTAATTTTCTTCCGTTGCAACAATATCTAAACATACTATGTAATGTCATTTTCTAAGGCATGTACAAGCTATGATTACTACAATTCAGAATATTATAATCAAGCTAGTATCCAGCCAGAACAGAATTCTACTGAATGGCAAAATCCTGCTCAGTCGTCTCTTCAGGAAACGCCAGACCAGGTAGGTGGGTATTCCCAGATCTTCAAATGTGGGTACAGTGGTTTCTAAGCTGGCTGTCTTAATCTTGCATTAGTTATTGCTTGTTTTTCTACAAAATGTATTTGGAGCAATAGCGCAGTGTCTTAAAGTAGTTAAGATTTGAAATGCAGATGAGGGAACAAGGACCAACAATCATTACTCAGATCATAAACCAATTGTGTCTTTTAACAACTGGCTTCTGAAGAGATTATCTTGGTTTTCTGGTGGTTTTAACCCTACAAAATCAAAATTTTCCATTGTTTTTAATTAAATATTTTAGTTGAAGAAGATTCTGGGTCGAAAGCGAGGTCACGAGGAGATTAACATCATTGATGTGAACGCAGATGATCAGAAAGACTTTGCTCAAAGTTGGAAAACAAATTACCAGAGAGAAGACGAGTACAAACCACAGTCCAAAGTAAAAAACTATTTCTGCACCTAATCTACTGATTACTGCTACATGCAGAAGATGCACCATGATTGCTCTATTTTCTTAACATCTATTTCTTATCTCTTTGACAAAGGCTAATCTTCCATCATCTCAACAAAGAAGAAAACATCAAATCACCTACTTAGCTTTCCAGGTAAACTGTTCATTGTGCATAGAATTCTTTAGCAGTAAAATAATATCTGTGCAGTAAACTAATAAACAAAGATTATAGAATATTTAGCAGCTGCAAAATCCTTGTTTCCAGGCAAAAGAGAAGGAGTGGGAGCTAAGAAATCAATGGTCTGCTAATAGTCAGACAAGAAGACAGACACAATCGAAATATGGGTTTTAATAAGTGTTTAAGCGCTATGGATTGATACTATTGAGTATTGTAAGTATGATAAAGTGCGTCTCTTTGCGAAGCAGATGTGAATGGCAGCCTCAATCATTGAAGACCACTGATCCAGTATAAGAGCATCTGGTGACCAGGCAAGTCACCCATACTATACATATGAAGCTATCGAGCTGTTGACAAACTGCAATCACAAACTTTATACTAGGAACACATTTTGTCTTGGTAACTTTTATTTCATGGACTTTTGATCTGCAAAAAGTGCAATGCCAAGACAAACTAAATATTAAATAGAAAATCTCTTCTTTTGTAATGTCACAGTCATTTCCCAGTAAAACTTACAAATGCCAGGCCCTGAAAAGAAAAGAAAAACAGAAACTCATTAGTGAATGAACAAACTGAAAAAGAAACATTTGATAAATAAAAATGCATGGCACTAACACATGAAGTTTGCTGAGTAAATATCTTCATTTTAAACGGAAATGTTTGCAAACATTCTGTGTTTCTGTAGCACTAGTGGCCAACAATTCAATAAAGAATTGACCAATCAATAAAAAGTATTGGCATAATTGACAATTAAATGTTTCTCAACAAACCTGAATTTATTCAGGAACTTCATGATCAAATTTCTTGTTAACGAAAGGCACATACTGCATGACAACTTTCCAATTCGTGAAGTAGAGGAAAGTGGCCCCTCCCACACCTCCCCAACCAAATGCTGTTGAACCCCTAAAACATTTCATGTATCATTCATTTGATATTCGTTCAGGTTGAACACATAACGAAAGTCCTTGTGGCCGTTGTTGTAGGCCTTAGAACGTGATGTTGCTAGCCAGATTGACAAGCATTTCTAGGCATGCAACAGTAGGTTGTACAGTATGATATAATTCAAAAGTTACTTAGTCTGCCAAAACAAACATAGATTTTGCATTCACAGGGGTGACATAAATGGATTGTGCTAAATATTCGAAGGGGTAAACGGTTCCCCAAAACTTGGCCTTATTTGTCAGAATCAATTGAATGAGGTAAAATATATTGAAATGCATGTTTACTTCGTAACGTTATATGTCTAGAAATGCCTGTCAATCTACCTAGAAACGCACATTTACTTCCCTAGAAATGTAGCTCTAGTTGCAATGCCTACTACACTTCTGTTAAATGCTTAACCTCAAGATGTGGAAGAAAAGCCCTATGTGTAAACACCAGATGATTTGGCTTGTCTGGGTGAGTGGGATATTCTAGTATTGTAGAGTAATAGTTTTCTTTGTCTTCAACGCATCTTTATAGCAAGATTAGGTTGCCTTGTATGTTGCACCACACCATTGGTAGATAAAACCAATGCACTGCATTGCATTATTTGGGGAGTAACAGCTCCTGTCAATTGACTGGATCACAGCATTTATTGGAGATGAACTGATTGACATTTATATAGATGGTGACTACATTCATCACGGCTATGGGGGCTTGTGTGGTTTAGTGGACACCTTATGCCATTAACCATCCAAAATATATATTACATTATAAATGCTGAGCCCGCAACCCCACCAATGGCGTAACGGACTTTGAGGGGGCCCTTAGGAGAATTTCTCTCAGGGGCCCTTTCCTCTGACATGCGGTCTTAGGTTGGAGCTGTGGTACATCATTTGTTCAAATAAGTTTGAATTTTCTAAGTCAAGATGTCATTATTAATTGATCAGAGGCCCCTAGGAACCCTTAGGAGTTGCTCTAACCCTGACCTTAGTCCTAGGCTGTTGCGGGTATTTAAAAAAAACCGATATCGATATATCGAAAAAAAATATTGATAATATTAATATTTCGGTATTTTTTCCGCTATTTTATGCATAAAAAAATAAAATTTTATGAAACGGCACAACGAATATCAAATACAGCTGTAATTGTACAAAAAATTGTTGTCACTGAATTTCAGCATTAATTTACGGCTCGCTCTTATTATATTATGTCTACAAGTTGTCGACTGGAAATATAAGCATGTTCGCTTGTTTAGGTTTTAGCTGCGCTCTCTGTGAGCTTACAATCTGACCTGGCTTACAAATAAACAATTAAAAAACCATTAAAAACATATTAATCACTTGGGATAATTCTGTAACACCAAAACTATCAAATTTATTTCGATATTTTCGGTATATTGAAATATCGATAAACTGAAAAAACCAATATTGATAAACCGATGTTTTAAAAAACCCGATATTTATCGATATTTCGATACACTGCAACAGCCTACTTAGTCCATTACGCCACTGAACCCCACCCTAACACCATAGCCCTAACCTGGTCATCTGCTAAACTGCGCTCTATGGGGGGGGGGGGCTAATAATTATTTATTGAAAAGTGTACTCTGATACAGTATCAACTATTAAATAATTCTACAAAATGAAATACTGCCATAAAATATTATTCTAAATGCTCACCATCCTCTGGCTCGTTGACTTACAAACCTTGACAGAATCCTAGCTTGTTGAAGGAGCATTATTAACGAACAAGTTGAAATAAAAAGTTGAATTTCACGAAAAATAAGGAAAAAAAACAATGAAGATTTTATTGAAACCAGTAATTATTAAAATTTATTATAATTTCTATGATTGCCTGAGCCTGCACAATGCAATAGTTAATAATGGTGGATACTTTGTGTACGAGGAGTGTATTAGGCAATGAATTTGTAGGCAAGGTCAGTGGGCAAGGTAGAACAAAATCATATAAGGGCAAAGTGAACAAATGCAAGATGTAGTTGAGAAAAATGAATTTAAAAGAAGTTGAATACCTGCAAAATCACTTTGAAGTCACGCTTTTTATCAAGGAAACAGGTTTTACACTGCATTTATTTTATATAAGTGAGCAATTTTAACAGTAATTGTATTATGTATTAAGTGACAGCCCCCCCGATGAGTAAAATTGTCTGGCATTAGAGTAAAGTATATAAGTGGGGTGAAATCTCATTTCATGTGCTAATGTAGTCTTTGCAGCCTGTGGAAGCAGACCATTACCTATGAAAAAGAATGTGATCAGCTAATGCCTATCCTATCTTATATAATTTACCCTGTTTAACATCAGATGATTTCAGTCATCAAGATAAGAGTTAATGCAAAAAGCTGAAAAAGAAAGAACTTGTTCATTTTTCAGGTCATCGTCTTGAGCTACCAGCTGTGACCATTGCTTCATCGTGTGTACTTTATCACAAGTTCATTTCAGCTGTAGAGAATCACAAAGATTTTGATCTAAAGGTAAGTCTGAGATGCGTCATTAGCGCTTCTCAGGCTAACTAGTGCTAGGTACACTACAGCATATTGTCATTCCATGGACCAGATGCTAGAGACTTGAATCGTAGTTACAGCAAGAAGCAATTAATAATTTGACAAAATTTCACTTCAGGTTGTGGGTAGTACAGCTCTGTACCTTGCTGGAAAGGCAGAGGAAACTCCATGCAAATTACGTGATCTCATAAACATGTCATACGTTAATTTGAACAAAGGCAAATCACCAATCCAGATTGCAAAGAAATATTGGCAACTACGAGACAGTGTTGTCAAGTGTGAATTGCTTTTCTTACGGGTTCTTGGCTTTAAAGTGACAGTGGATAATCCCCACAAAGTATTAAAAACGTGCAGTTAATTAACATAGATGTTCTGGTAGTTTTAGTTCGATAGAATCTGAATGTTGCAAGGCACCAGCTTTTAATCTTTCTACCAGTTGCTGTGGTAGCTATTTGCATTTTTCTCTTTGAACCTTCAAAAGATGTAATGCATCCCATTGAGCCCTGCTTATCTATGCTCTTTTTAACTCCAGATAAGTCGAGGGGTAACAGGCTCTCATATAAAACCATATGTATATAACAGTACCATACAAGTACCATACTTGTATATATTATACAGTGCACATTATATTGCAATGAACCCCAGGGTGCCCATGTAATTACTCTGTTAAATGCCAGGTGATTTTCCTTACCTGACACTAAACCTCACTTTACAAATAAAAGTTGAATAAAATGCTATAACAATTTTACTACTTTACACCACGATATCTACAATTTTTTATTTTTTAGTACATTCTGCATTATTTAAAAAGTCTTCAAGATTGGTGTGCAGATAAAACTTGGTCACTCTCACAGTTGCCACAGATGAGCTGGTCTATCCTTAATGATACATTTCATACAACATTGTGTTTACAAGAAACTGCCCCCAAGATTGCTCTTGCTGTTCTTTACTTTGCTGTGCAGTGTACAGGCTTAAACATACCCAGTGAATCAGCCCAAAGACCTTGGTGGCAGGTAAGGAAGGTTGTATTGCAATTGGTTGTGAAAATGAACTCGTAAAACCTTAGGTAAAAAAAAGGATATTCACATTTCTTTGGGTTGCACTGCTATGAAAGGATGTGCACTGCTATTTTTCTCTTGATTTTGCAGATGTTGGATGTATTGAAAAATGATTTAAAGCTTTCATTTGTTTTTACTGCAGGTGTTTGTTTCTGATGCAACGGAAGAGGACTTGCAAAAAATTGTTATTAGAATAATGGACCTTTACGACTTTGACACAAACAAAAATAAGCATTGTGCTACTTGAAAATTAACCATTTTGAACTACAGGTACTGGTTTAGCACTGTAAATCAAGTTACTGTAATACTTTATATATATTTATATATATTTCATTTGCAGGAGATATTTTATTATTAATTTACCGCAAGCACAATTAATTCACTCTATGTACATAAAAGAATAATTTAGTCAATGTGCAAGAACTTTTGGTCTTGAAATATAGGTCTATTTACTGCCTAAATTTGATGCAACGGTAGAGCTGCTTGGTTTAATTAGCAGGTTTTGTATAATTAATCACAGGTTATGAGGGTAAAATTATTTTATTACCTATCTTTTTACCTCAACCAACTGTTTTTACAATTTTGGTTGATTGTAAGTCATTGACTAGCTGCATCAGAGAGTCAACACTATGGTCAGCAATCTCTTTGAACTTTGCATTGCCTGTGTTGTTTAGAAGAACTGTCACTGTTGAGAAAAATACAAGATAATTTTAAAACCGGGTTATTTGTTAAAGTTTTTGTTGACTACATGCATGGTACTAAGTACATAAGACAAAGGAATCATAATACCTGCTCCAGCGGAGTTGCCACACTCCATATCATGTCCATGATCACCAACTACAGCAGTATTACAACATTTTACTTCCCATTGTTTACATATGTGCAGGACAGCAGCTGGGTCAGGTTTTGTTGGCTTGAAGTCACGTGTTATGATCTAAGTGGAAACGTTCCAAGCTTTAATCCATTATGTGAAAAATATAATCTTAGTCTAATTAGTAAGGTCATCAGCAGTTAAACAGAATTCAAAAGTCCATCTGTAATACAAATGGGGTAAGAATGAGCAACTCGAACTTCAGGTATTGGATATAAATTAGTTCAACACAAGTTGGTCACTCATTGGATACAATAAAAAGTCTAATCATACTGTGCCTATTTTAGAGTTGTTTGTTCCTGTCAAAATTTTAGCAATTATACTCACATGAGAAAATTCTTTGCCATCTTGAAAACAAGGTTCTAAATGTTTCAAAAACTGTTCAACAGCTTTCTGATCATTTCTCGTGATAATTGCTAACTTTATTTGATTATGTTGAAATATTTTAAGCATCTGGTCAACTTCTGGTTGTAACGCAAACTTTTCTCTTCCTGCTGCTTCAAAATCTTCTATGATTTGCAACATTTCTTGCTTTTCTGCCTCATTCTCACGCTTGTCAATGCTAGCCAGTATATCATCAGTTGACGAAACATTGAAACGTTTTAATTTGTCTCTGAGTATAGCAAAATTCAGTACTGGTATAGTTAATGTACCATCCAGATCAAATATTACACCAAGTATGGGAACAATTGTTTTTTGAATGGAACTGTTCCTTTGATAAGAGAAACGAACACAAGACATTTCAGCTGATGATCTCATTCAAATATTTGGTACCTAAACTGTTGAGAAATATACAAAAAATACGATCAAACCGAGTACGACCGTCAAACTCTTGGGCACGTGAGTCTAATCTTCTTTAAACTTGATAAAAACAAACAAACAAACAAGCTGACATGCCATGCGTGCGTGCGTTCACGTGGTTTTGCGTGTAATCAAAATGGCTACAACGGCCAGAACCATGAAACTTTTTTTGATCTTTTTCTTTTTAAATGCAAAAATTCTGCTTTAAATCATTTGAATATAAATTTAACAATGCTGAGAAGATTTCTTTTAATTGTTGGCTGCCTTGGACTGTGTGTATTGTGTGAAGATGCGCTTGGAAAACATGATGAAAATATCTTGAAAACTTTTGGTGGACCTACGCTTATTATTGTTTTTAGTTCAGCAGCTATGGTGAGAATTGCAAGCAATTGATGTTTATTTCTGGTGATTTAAATTTCCTCATAGTGCACTCTACAAATAGCATATCAAATCTTTCCATGGCCATGACTGAAATGTAAACAGACAGAGAAGTGTACCATATACAGTACAGAGAAATGGTGGGCAGGGGGGAGGGTAGATTACTAGCGGAACAATGGGCGTTATGTTAGGATCACTAGGATGCATGCCTGTGTTACTAATCATAGAATGGAAAAGTTAAAAGCTGGGTTAGCTGTTAGGGGCAAAGGAAAGTTTTCATGGTAATCTTATAAATATATATAGGCTTATTACCATTACTACCCAACATATTTCTCTAAAATTTATGTAAATCGAACCACCCCTATTAGCATAGAATAAAGAGATGTATCTTTAGTATTCTATGCTTATGATATAGTATGATATAATATGATATGATATTTTATTTGTCATATCCCTGCAAAGGGCTTTTCGTAACCAATTTGCAAAGTGCAACACCGCCTAGCTGTATACATGATCGTCTGCATATTGCTGGGTAGTTAAATACCTTCCATCCCCTGATAGAATTGGGACTTTTTCAGACCTTGAACCAGAAGAAGGCCAAACCCAACAAAGCTAGGCTGAGCATATATAGCAATTTGTTGAAAATATCGGCAAACATTGAAAAAGCAATTTTCCACCACTGCTAGTATGCTTTCGGGTGTAGTGGCCATTAGACATACTGTCTTGCACCCAAAATAATTTATTTAATATGTTGATTCCTCCTTCCATCAGGTTGTGCTGATGTTTGTGCTCTTAGTTAAGCGACAGTTATTGAGGATACTACTTATATCAAAACGAGGCGCTCATACTTCAATAGCTTTTGGTGCACCAAGGGTTAGTATTTATTGAATACATTATAGATCAAGTTTTTGGTGATTAAAGCCCCATACAGACGGGCAATTTTTCCTTGACAAGTTTTATTTGCTCATGTGTATTACAAGAAATCGACAATTTTTCCTTGACAAGGATCCTTGCTCAAAAGCTAGTCATGCTAGCTTTTGAACAAGAAAACTTGCTCGTGTGTACGGCC
>JAODVQ020078009.1:0-17824 GCA_025400075.2 Phenganax stokvisi
AAGAGGAACCCACCGCCGTCATGAACTTGTGTGGGTACTTGTTGAGTTTATGGCAAGTGGCAAGTGTATGGTAAGTCTTTTTCGCTTGCCTCTAACGTCAGGAATAAGAACTTGCCGCATCATGTACAAAGGAACTGAACTGAAAAAATCTGCGCATGCGTCAACCCTTACGACACTGCGCGGACAACGAACCTGAACTGTACTGTACATATGTGCATGCGCAGTAATGCTTATATATTGCGCATGCGTTCTTGTCTCCACTACGCATGTGCAAGGTGAGTGCGGAGGCGTAAGTATTTTTTCTTGGAACTAGCGTTTAGAGACCGCGGGAGCCTTCCTAGAACTACTATAACTGTCTGCTTCTTGTCACTTACACGTCTTTTACTGGAATCGTAGCTGTCTGGCATTGATCTATTTTAGCTTGTTCTGTGGAAGGAGTCTTTCTTACTAGTTGTTCGGTAGGATCCGCCTTGCAATACCCAGAACATGCCGGCACTTTCCTGAAAGGTGTAGTCCAACAGGTTCTCTCTAACCAGTGTAGCTAGCTATGTGGTGTGGCGCATGCTATCTCTTGTAAGTATAAAAGCAGTAAGTAACTGGCGAAATTTATGTAGTTCTGAATAGAGGGGAGGAGCTCAGTAGACGACTCTTAGCTGGTATATGGTTTAAACCATCTACTGGAGCATAACCAAGCTTTATAGCTAAATACAATGAGTGTTGATGGTAAACTAAAGAGAAGAGTATGGTTGGATGGGTACAGCATACATAGCTAGAATGATCCTTGATTTCTGTAGGATCAATGGTGATTTAAATCTTTTTAGCTTTACTATATAGGGTTCTGTTAGTTAGCAAATCATTGTTGGGTGTAGTATTTCTTAACCTAGCCCTGAAGTATTGGAGGCATAAGTATATAGTTCTGGTCACACCTGTACCCTATGACCTCCTATCCTATTGTATTATTGTACAGTTGGGCTGCTCTTAGATCTCAGTGTGAGTATATTATAGTCTTCATAGGTAGCCAGTCCAGTTCCCCCAGACCAAAATGCAAGTATCCTTTGCTCTCAGTAAATCCCATACTCATTAGACCCCTGACTACTCTATGGTAGGTAAATATAAGTATAATAAATGTGTTAGGACTAGTGACCCTTGCTGGATGGATGAGTTGGTTCAGATGAAAGATAGTATGAAAAGGCGAAGGAATGCACCTAGCAGAGACTAGGTACAACCTTATAAGAAAGCTTTATCTACCTATTCATGTTAACTTCATGTTTCAATCATTCCATGTAGTTAGTACATACTTTCCCTGTAACTATATAATATAGGGTTATACATAATTTCCTAAGTATACCCTCAGTGTGTGTGTTACTATGGTTGCCAGCAGGTAGACAACCTGGAAGGAATTCACTACCAGGAATGAGCTGTAACCTTATACTAAGTATGAATTTAGTAGGAAATTGGTCAAAATAAACATATAACTGGCCTCTACCCGGAAATCTATAGACTCCAAGAAAAACTGGCAAAGGGCCACTAATCACCAACTCTTTTGCCAAGGTAACTTCTTAATCTTTTGAGGTTTTAAAGTTCATAATATATCTTACATAGGATAAAAAGAAAAGTGATGTTGGAGAGAGAATGAGTGAGTGAAAGTGTTTGGAGAGGGGTGAGATATTTGTGTCACATACAAACACATAAAATATAAATCTACATTTGATATTAAGGACATTCTTGCAATGACTTTATGTCCATTTTAGAGTCATCTGGTTCTGTTTTGACAGGCACTATGATAGAAGGAAAGTAAATGAGTCCTCCTGGGGTATTCTGTGCTAGGAATACAGTAGGTGGACGAAGAAAGCCAGGTGGAGACAGTGAAATTGGGGGAGGAGATGTTTGCGCACTGTTTGAGTCACTTTTGTTGTTTTGAAGATGTGAGTTTGGAATGCTCAAAGATGTCGGCTCGTCTTTTTTGTTAGATGGTGATGAAGGTGCTGACGATGAGGAACATGGACTCTGTATAGGACTGTGAGATTGTAGACTCTCTTGAAGCTCAACACTACTAGAAGAAGATGAACGGTCCTTCTGAGATTTCCTGTTGACTACTTTGGTCCAGTCTGTGGGTACAAGTGTCAATCCCATTCCCTGGAGAGTATGTCCCATACGATAGTTTACTGACAACCGTCCACACTCCCTCCCTATTCTCCAGAGCTTCTTTAGCTGGACATCGTATGGCTTAACCTGATGAATCAATTTTCCCTTCTTCGTAGTTGACATTGTGTATTTACCAGCGGTGACTTTATAAGCATCCTTTTTGGTAGCCTGATTGAAAGCAATGTCTGAATTCTTCCTGTACTCTTGTTTGACATAGCTGGCCTCATAGCGTACTACTTCAATGGAACCAATTCGTGACTCTCTCTTACTGCTGATACGATCAGTCTAGAGTGAGCAATAAGGAAAAAGAGGGAATGTTAATCATGGAATCACATCACAAGGAAACAGGTATACAACAAGAAGATAGTTGATACCAGAATAAAAATTATCTCTGTTATAGAAACAGAGAAGAAAACAGTGGATACAGCTACAATATTTACCTCATCAGCAGCAAATCGAGGCAGTGAGAACAGGAACTCCCTTGTTCCCTCCTTGTCAACGAACCCAGTAATGATCCTGGTGTAATAGAAACGAAGGGATATGGGGTAAATATAAGATGTTGGGAAATATGTAAGAGTTGAATACTAGTACGATACAGTAGAGATTGTCAGTTAAAGAATCGTGAACTCACTTTGACTGGGCTTGCTGCATCATGAATTTAGAAGCTAAAACGCCATCAACATAGACGAAGACTGCCGAATCGGAGCAGTGGGGAGCAAGGCGAATGAGGACTTGGTAGGGTGTAACGGGAGTGCTCTCGATCTCCATCTCTCCGTTCACTAACTGCTCGATTTTCTGGTTATAGCTGAACGGCGTATACAGATTACTTTCCACGTAGACGCGGCCGTCTTGGACGTATTCGGGTACCGGGCGACCGGCTATCAGAACAGAAAAGCCGAAAAAGTCGTCAGAGGGCATTGCTGTGCAGTGTATATCTCTAGCCGGCCGAAGAGGTTTAGAGAGAAATGCGAAACAACTCTATAACGCTCGGAGTCTTCACTTATATATTCACGCGCCGTAGAGGTATGCGCGTTGTGGGTAGTATTCGCGGAATAGCCTTGACCGATTTAGCGTGTAGAGCTATGTATTACCTATACGCGGATATTATACGCACATAATGTTAGCATTCACAATTCCTAGTACACACCAATAGCTAAGGTATCGCCTAATAGGTAGTGTTCTTTCTCTAGGGCTAGAAGAGGTTGTTTGTTGGGACCCTAAAGCTGATAGAATTTTCTCCCATTTCCACTGAAGAACTTGTGTTTCTCATCCTCCGTATAGGGTTGTAAGATGTTAGAGAGAACAGTGATGAGTTGTGGGAAGGTACCATTGATCCTGTCCACTGGAAAGTTTGATGCAAACACACACCTAATAAACAACAAGATAGAGATAAAATGGTGTGAGGGAGGGAGGTGTGGGGGAAGGCGAGGAAGGAAGGAGGAAACACTATAGCAATGAGGAAGAGAGAGCAGTGGTGTACACATGGATAAAGCTACTTTTATCCAGAAATTAGCTAGACATTCACCTGAAAGCTAATTAGTGATAGTATGAGTGTTCAATAGTTAGAATCAAGTGGTATTGCCCCTTAAACTGAGAGTTTATGAACTTATGGGACTAACTCGTGGTTATCATAGTGCTAGAATGTTTGTTGTTACAGTTACATTCATTGTCAAACATTGCATCATGAATTTGTTTTTTTTCTGAGCTGGGCCTTCACCTGAAAGCCAGGATATACAGTTGTAGTAGTAGTACTGGGGGCATGAATAAAGTAACTTAACAAGGAAGAGGTGTGCTTTCTGAAGGAAAACCCATGACTATGGCAATACTTCATGAGTAAGTGAAAGTATTCATATCAGCTCAAGTAAGAGTGAGCAAATTCTTTTAACTAAGGGAGTTTTCTAGCTTACATTATTTTAGGATACTAGACTACATTACTGGAGAGAATAAAGAGCCACATCTCACCCCAGTCTACCCTACATACAACTTGTAAATTTCTTTTACTGGATTCCATGCAATAGGCAAACTTATACAGACTGCATAGATAAATCAACAATACATGTCTATATATTATTATTTCACTGGTCAGAATACATTTGGAGGACAAAATTGAACTTATACCCTTATCATGCTCTAATTCTTAATTTCCTTATTTACTTCCTCTCAGAAATATCTTGGATTCCCATGTAGGGTAGCACTTCAAGGAATTGTATTGGCTACACCCCATTTAGACTATACACTATCACAGTACTATAAACATACTCCTGCGAAATGCTAAATTATTCCAGGAGCCTATATTATATGATTAGAAGAGATTACTATAATAATATACCATGGTAGGAGTCTGAGTTATTTATGCACAATAGACTGATGGTATATTATAGACCAGTGCTGATTATATCTTTCATTTCAATAGACTTATCCTATATAGACTATGTTCATTATATCCTATAATATAAGATCAAAGTACACCTCAACCATAACCTTGTAACACCGCATCTCAAGACACTTATGTTCCTTTGAAGATTTGTAAGGATAGAAAGAATGGCTGCCAGTATAGTTATTTAAGCAATACCTGTCCATGCCAAAGATGTCAAGAACTGGCTGGACTACATCTGCCACTGATTTCTGAGTCCAATGTTTCTCTGTTGAAAACATACCAGACACCTTGCAGTGGACATTAGGCTGGCGAGCCAGCTTGGTCAGACCTGTGTTCAAGAGGTATACTCTGTTTAGAGGGTGGTGGGATATGAAATGGTTTCTAAGAGTTTGAACTAAGTTCAGAGAATGCTTTAGTGGTGCCCTACCTACTCATTGTGTCTCAGGAAATTGATTAATGGCACTTCCTGGAGGCATGAATGCACTGGCTATCATGTGTGTTTAAACATAGAACACTTGTGGGTGTCCACTCTTCAAATAGCTGATATGTCTAACAGTAGTACATGTATTAGGGATAATATAACAGTGGTAGTTTAAAATCCCATGTGGTAAAAGAGAAAACATTTCTCTAAAACTGTTTTTGTACTCAATAAGTAGACACAATAACAGTGTGTAGTGATAGAAATCAGCAAAGCCAGCACTGTGTTTCACTTCTTAGAGCTTTGAATGTTTATGGTGAGTTACTTTTATCACCACAATAAACAAACAGTTCCACCAGACCACAAAGAAGTTCTTTCAATGACCTAAAACTAACCAAAATTCATCTCCTAGAACTTAAAAACTAGAATAGTAAGACTATTACTTCTTCAAAAGATCATTCTTATTAAGTATGTTATTGAGAGACATACTGCTATATACCACAGGTTTAATCCATACTGGTATGCTAATAGTTATTACAGGAAGAAGTGTAGTTCTCATTGGAAACATTCTTGGAATGGTTGCTAGGACACAGTTTCATGTTCTACATGGTGTATATAATTATAATATAGATGTGCTGTATGCAGATTCAGCTGTATCTAACACTATGAAGAATGTAGTATATACCTTCTCTCCAGGTCTTCATAGTGTCCATATCCCTCCCATATGGCAGTCCACAGTGATTGATCATGAACCGGACTCTTGGAAACTGGCAAGTCACCTCTGCCGCTCTTGTGAAATAGACAGAGAAATTACTACTACTAGAGAAATCACAAGAAGTTGGCATGGATTCAGTTCAGTCCATACAAACCTTAGCATTCTTAGAATCATACTAAGATTTTACTGCTCTCTAGTCACACAGCATATTAGTAGAGGGGGGTATATAGGAAGTACTGTTCTACAGAAAGTGTAAATAGTGGTGCGTATTTGTACCTGGTCATCTTTGGCAAAGGAATAAGCATTTCAAATGATAGCTCAAACTTCTCAAGAAGAGAAAGTCCCTTCAGCCACTGAGGATCGTTAAGATAGTCAATATCAACTGCATCTGGATAAATTGCTTTATTATCCTGGAAGTTGAGTGTCTGACGAACACTACGGAAACGTTTTGATTGAAGATGACGAGAGAGAATATCCTCAGCTTCTTCTTTATAAATATCACAATAGCCAGCTATACCTAGTGTTTTTGTTAATTAAAATAATGTAGTTTTCTAACTGACCATGGGGGAAGCCTTTCTTGTTATTGTCAGCGATCTCATCCATCCACCTGTTGTTATTACAACCACCACTCATAAGTAGTATTGAGAGAGACTATAGTTAACAGACCTAGTTTCTCCCACTGGATCTCCTGGCCAAGCTGCTTCCACATGCACAGTATGAGTCACATTATATCCTTCAATATCCTTCAGATAATCTTCCAGTAGATATGTGTCCACTAATATTATACAAGTCACATATCAGGGACACTCAACAGCATTAAAATAGTAGACAATCTGGCTGTAGTTAATAGGTCTTATTAGAGCTCCCCACAACACCTGCTTTCTGGTAACACAGTGGATATTTATTTGACAAGCAAACCGATGGCAATATAAACAATTTAGCTTTAACTTGACTTTTTGTCTTGATCATGGGGTTAGTTTGCTACATAGTATATATGTCAGGCAATACAGAATTGCTATGCAGCGCAGTTAGGTGTAGCTGTGTCCGAACACGGAGACTGGTGCGCTACTACTGAGCCAACGGTACTATGGCTATGTAGATGTCTCCGGCTGACAAAAGTATAGCTAGTTCTATCAGACTCCGTGAAGAAGGCGGGGCTCGTACCGAATTTTCCTGCGGGATGGCCACCTTTGCAGACTTTTTCAATCCATGGATGGGTCTGTGGAGACCATAGATGCATATGTGTGTCGACAATCTCTGCTGGTTTATTCTCACCCATCTTCTTCTACAGGAAAAGGTGGACGATGTAATTAACGGTTAGGTACAAAGGTGGTATATAGCTAGTTATGAAGGGGTGTGCTATTGTATCGCCGTGGCTCTATGTATAAAACTGGTACTACATTTCTAAATTAGGTTTTTGGAGACCTAGCCCTAAATATGTGACAAAAAGCCATAGTCAGGTAGACAGTTGGGCATACATCCTCTACCAAAGGGTATGGGACCCCAACATGACGTCCATATACGAGATCCAGGACCCTATCTTTGCTATATGTGTAGAGAGATAAGGATGTTGGTCACACTTAACATAGGAAGAAATGCTAGTGAAGAGAAAACCTTACATGTTCCTAATACTCAGCAGCATGACTGCCAAGAGGAGGAAGTTAATTATTGTGCTTATCTTCTGTAATACACAGGAATTGGTCAACTCATCCATTCCATCATGAAACTTTTATTAATTGGAAACTGCTAAGGCAAGGAACGTTCAAGCAAGTGCCACGAACATCAAACGCTAGTGTATTTGTGAGTAAAACACAAGTATTCCTGTGAGGAGACATGACTTCCTTAGAATTAGTAGATAATGATAACATTCCTGGAAACCACAAACCTTATTAATCATAAAATATGGTACATATTGTTACTAGAAATATTTCCTTTTCTTATTATGTAGAGTATTACATACATCTAACAACATTCTTCTAATGTATATACAAAACAAACAAAGGATGAAGATATCGTTCTAAAGCCGATAGAATTTTCTCCCATTTCCACTGAAGAACTTGTGTTTCTCATCCTCCGTATAGGGTTGTAAGATGTTAGAGAGAACAGTGATGAGTTGTGGGAAGGTACCGTTGATCCTGTCCACTGGAAAGTTTGATGCAAACACACATCTGTTCCGAATATGCAAATTATAATCAGGAGAGAGAGAGATGAGAGGAAGACTAAAAGGATAGGACAATTAATATGAGTATGTATTATACAATGAGCAACAGTGTGCCTCTTGGAAATATCAACTTCCTTTGTAGTAGAATTACTAGATTCCTGTTATCAAGGTGGGATTCTTATGTATAGTAACACAAAATACACTCATATTAATAACCATATAAGATAGTATGTACATTCTAATACTTCTTGGGAACTCATAACTCAAGGGGTCAGTTGTTAACTTAGCCTATAATTGTGGTTCACTGGACAGTACACTGGTAGCTAAGAGTATTAACACTAACGTACATACCTGTCCATCCCAAATATGTCAAGAACTGGCTGCACCACATCAGCCACTGTTTTCTGAGTCCAATGTTGGTCAGTAGCAAACATACCTGATACTTTACAATACACATTTGGCAGGCGGGCCAGGTTTGTTAGACCTACAAGTGTTCATTTAAAGTGTATTCAGTAAAATTTAAAGGTAAATACAGACCAATATAGGGGAAGAAGATGGCGTCAAGAACATTACGGTATCACTACAAGATAAGAATGCCTGTGTAACCTATGACAGGAGTTTACTTAGTGTAGAACAGCTCTGTGCTGCAATAGAGGAGTTGGGATTTGAAGCAAAGTGTTCATGTAAAGTGATCAGTGAAATTTAAAGTTGTGGAAAGTTCATTTCATAACCAAAGGGGTTTGTTCTGGTTACAAAGTTGCTAGGAGTGAAATGGAGCAAATAAAGAATGGCACACCTACTCATTCAGTCTCCAGGAAGTAGGTTAATGGCATTTCCTGGAGTTGTCACAGATCAATCATGAATAATAATATGAGAAGAATTGGGTGTACAGCGTGTTGCTAAGGAACTGGGTGGAGTACTTAACTCTTAACAGGACAAAGTTGTCATAGGATTACCACAACAAAAGCATTCTTATGAAATGTGTACTATGTGTTCACACATCATTATTACACTATACATATACCAGAAGAATCATGCATAGGCAGGTTTCACTTTCTTTTCTTGATAGATAATATTGCATAACTAGTTCCCAATGCTACTATATACTGTGCAGAGAATAGAGTAAAATGTGTGTAGCAAACTCAAGCACACTAAGACAATATGTTAGACACTTGTATACATAATATATACACATGTGTGCAAAACACCAAAGCAAACCAAACGCACAACAACAACGATAGAGAAAGAGTTCTTTCCATTGCCCAACACCAGCATTCTGAGTATGGCACTCTACTAGCTAAGCTACCAGGGGTAGCCAGAAGATAGAGGGCCCCAGTCTATAACACAACTCAATACTACAATATAGAGAAGGCAAGGGAATTAATCAAGCTTTAGCACACAACAATTTCAGGCTAGCAAACTATAGGATGGCAACAGGTGATAAGGAACAGAAGAAAAATTTCAATGAACAGCTACCACTCCTTAGTGGATGATATCAGAGTTGAAGCTTTCCAACTAATGTAACATTCTTGGAATGGTTGCTAAGACACAGTTTCGTAATTTTTTCCTGATGGTGTAGGTGTGTGGTATGAGATGTATGTAACTTAATACGTACCTTCTCTCCAGGTCTTCATAGTGTCAATATCCCTCTCATATGGCAGTCCACAGTGATTTATCATGAATTGGACTCCTGGAAACTGGCGAGTCACCTCAGCCGCTCTGTAAGAAATAGACAGAGAAATTTACTATTACTAGTGAAATCACTAGTAGTTGGCATGGATTCAGGCATGGATTCAGTTCATGAAGTACACACAATTCTGTGAAAGGGATAATACTTAACAATCCTTGCTTGGCTAGAGAATTTCACTTTCTCATTACTCCAAAAATAAGTGGAATTTTAAATATTTATGAGTAATAATAAAACTAGATCATTATATCTATTGTATAGTGTATTAGTGTGACAAAGTGTGCCGAATGGACCTGGCCATCTGAGATGGGAGAACATGCATCTCAAATGATAAACCAAACTTCTCAAGTAGAGCAATTCCTCTTAGCCACTCTGTGTCAGTGAGGTAGTTATCATGAGGGGCCTCGGAATACACTGGCTTGCTGTTGTGATAGTTGAGCATCTGGCGGACACCACGAAAGTGATTTGACTGAACATGACGAGAGAGAATATCCTCGGCTTCCACTAGCTTAGATAAGTCACAATGACCTACAATACCTATTTAACATACTATTATAATTATACCTTAAGCAGATACAGTGATGTGCCCGAGCTTAGCCGTGGCTAGGTTGCAAGTTGAAAGCTATGTATATAATGATTTATCATGCTCTAGAGATGTGGTAAAATCTTTATTATGTATCGAATGGTAGTTGACACCTGCTAGGCAGTGTTGTGGGCATGTGAAAACTCAATCACTTTACTTCATGTTACACTTTTCAGTTCATGCTAGCCAATGGATCTGCTGTAGCATTTACCACAGGTGGCATTGGTTAAACCTCAATTTTATAGGGTATGTATATATAAGTCGTTATGGTTTAGGTATACTGCAATAGGTTTGTAGCACCAACCTGGACGTCGTACAATAATTCATTTACCAGGCAATCATTATCCAACCTTTTGGCCCGTGAGAGTAATGTGGAGAGATTGTATTTTGATAACTAACCTTGAGGATAGCCATCTGCATTAGAATCAGCAATTCCATCCAACCAACTAAATTAAAGGAAGCGTAGCCATATTAAAAGGCTATATTTAGTACAAGTGGAACATTGCATTCTTTCACTGTATCCCATTGCATTCTTCCACTGTATCCCATTGTTCTTGATTAGTTTGCTCTCTCCTTTAGTAACATATATAACTATAGCTTATACTATGTAATGCTACAATTCCTTTACAAGAAGTGAAAGGTTATCTTTAGTATAATACTAGTGGAATGAAATTGCATTTTCCCATGTATCCATTGTTACCGATTGGTTTTGTTCTACTTTCAGTAACATTTCTAAAATTTAGCTCTTATATTTTTAGTGTTAGTTCTAGGCATAATGATTCCTGTGTTTTGCCTTTTGGTCAACTTCGTGTGGTGTGGTCATTGGGGCTATCAAAGAGGTGAGTGGTTCTCACCACAAATATTTTCATGTGTTTACATACTTTGTTTCTCCCACTGGATCTCCTGGCCAAGCTGCTTCCACATGCACAATATGAGTCACATTATATCCTTCAATATCCTTCAGATAATCTTCCAGTAGATAGGTGGCAATTCCCTCTGTACGATATGTAATAAATCACCGTATAAAAACAGATAGCTCTGGAAGCCTCTGTCGGGCCAATTATCGCCTTATTTCTACCGCGGTCGTGGGATCGTGCCCGGAAGAGACTTTACCACAAACACACTTCCTGCGTAACGGGCCTACCGAATTTTCCGGCGGGATGGCCTCCTCTGCGGACTTTATCGATCCAGGGATGGGTCCGTGGAGACCATAGATGCATATGCGTGTCAATAATCTCCACCGGTATATTTTCGCCCATGTTTTCTGACTATTATATTATAGTTGGACACATTCCAACAGTATATACGTAGCTTGCGATACACATTATAGATACTATATATATACACAGATAGATACTATGCGGAATATCTATATACACCCGGGGCCCCTCTGTACCTGTGCACACGCGCGCACTGAGTAATCTCGTGCGCACGCGCATAATAAACCGAAAACGCTTAGTCAGCATTTCATTGGCTAATGATTTTATGGCAAGAAGATGGATAGAGAAGTCTCCGTAGTCCTATACAACCCAGACAGGGAGGATGTTCTGCCCATCATTCCCTCTTCCGATCTCAAGATAACAGTATTCCCTGAAACCGCGAGAGTTACCTTGCTCCGTCATCATTCGATCGTTGACTTCCGCTCACAGCTCGTCTCCTCTCTAGAAGATGCAACCTACGTCTCTCAAGTCCTAACACTAAACAATGCTGTCTGTCTGGCAAGCGTGAAAGGCATGGTATGCCACTCCTGCGTCCAACTTATCCAAACCACCGTTTCGAAGGAACCTGGTGTCCATTGCGTCCGAGTCTTCCTACAAACAGAGGAAGCGATTGTAGAGTTTGATCCAACTCAGAGTAATGTAGAGACAGTTGTATCAGCTATTGATGATGTTGGCTTTGAAGCTAGGCACATTAAAACGTTTACCTCAAAAGGTTTGGAAACTGCTCCCGCAGTGTCAGATGAAGTGGGATTGGACACTGTTGTTATAGGGGTAGTAGGAATGGTGTGTGGATCGTGTGTCTCCAACATACAGACCAATATAGGGAGCAAAGATGGTGTCAAGAACATTGTGGTATCACTACAAGATAAGAATGCCTGTATAACCTACGACAGGAGCTTACTTAGTGTAGAGCGGCTCTGTGCTGCAATAGAGGAGCTAGGGTTTGAAGCAAAGTGTTCATCTGAGGAAGCTAAGAAGGAGGGAGGGGGTGAGGTGGAGGTGAGAAGGTGCTGTGTGAAGATAGAAGGTATGACATGTCAGTCATGTGTGGCTCTGATTGAATCTGCACTTCGTGACCTTGAGGGTGTCCTGACAGCGACCGTCTCCCTGGAAAATAAGGAGGGAGTTGTGGAATATGATGGAGGAAGGGTAGGGGAGGTGGAAATACAGTCAGCTGTGGAAGACACTGGGTTCATAGTGATCTCAATATCTGGTTAGTCTTTTGTACCTTACTTCCTTTTTTGCATCATAATTATAATTATATAATACTACTATTATAATCACATGCAGACATGACCTCAGTGTCATCAGGTGTAGTGACTTCTCCATGTAGCACACAGAGTCTTCCATCCAGTGATAGTGAAGGTGCTGAGAGTGATAATCCTCTACTCTGCAATGACCGAGGGATCCCAAACACTAGGAAACTAAAAAAGGTTACGTATTTTATTATGTCTTGATGTATGCTTTAGATTTAAACCTGTTTATCATCTCTAAGTTTTGTTTATACATGGCAATCTAATTCCCTCTCCCCCTGGGTCTGTTCACTGGATTAGACTAGTAGGAACTCATCAATATGCATGTTAGATACTCAAATCAGTGTGCAGGGGTTCCCAAACCAAACAGAATACATTAGACAATTTTTGGATTTCCAGGCCAAAAAGCGTACTGTTTGGTGAATGCTTGTAAAAAGCAGTAGTTTAAAATGGTTACACATCATTAAAAGTAGTAGCCAAATTGGAAAAGGTTTTGTCTTTGGGGATTTTGGTGACTGGCAGTAGAACCTCTGAGTGTGTCTCGAAGTCTTCATCAATGTGTTCACTGTGAGCCTTCTTTTAAAATTATCTATAGAGGTTATTTGACTCAGCTCCCAAAGAGGGCCTTATGGCAGCCAATGAGCTACCTGCATCGAGTATAAGTCTGTTTTTTCCAGTCGTCTTCCCTTAGAAATGTATTGAGCCCTACAACATTCTGCCACCCAAAATGAACCCATGTACTGGAAGTGGGTGGAGTTGAATGTCTATAACTACATATGGAAATGGCACATATACAGTATAAATGGTGCAATGTACAAGTTGATCTGCTGCTGAGTTGGTGGGAATGTGTTTTGTTAACTGAGTTAACCCATGACAGTGTAGCTACTCAACCATTGCTCCCTCACAATCTTGTGGGACTCTCTCTATTATGAAAACTCCTCACTAGCCCACTAGTAGCTCAACTTGTAGATTTTATGTGCATGAACAACACACACCCACTACACTCCTATTGCGTACCCACTGTTCTAAGAAGCTTGCACTTAACAGCTGACAAGAACAACTATGACCGTGTCTGTAAAGGACATGGAATTGGATATGTACTCTCACTGGCAAACATTGGGGAACCATGCACATTTTCATGTCCTGTCTACAGTAAAAAAAATATCCTATCATTGTGGAAATTGATAAGTCTGTTTGTCGAGTTCAGTGAATGAAAACACGTTGACCTCCTTAATAGATCATATTGACCAATTCTCTCTACTGGTGTTCTATAACTCATATTTTTTATATTCTCATCTCATTTTCCTCTCAATGGTGTTTTCTCTCTTATTGTAGAGAGGAGTTGGCAATAAGCAGTTCCTTCCTGCTGTCCACTTCAAGAAGTCCTCCCCATCCAGAGGTGGAAGGTCAGAGGTGGTCATTCTGAGTGACAGTTCAGATTCAAACAAGAAGAAGGCAGTCCTAAAGATCACGGGAATGAGCTGTTCATCATGTGTGGCCAAGATTGAGCGTCATCTTGGCAAGGTTGATGGTGAGTAGTAAGTACACCATTACAAGGAAATAACTTATAATTTCTTGGGAACCACTTCCAGGGAAATAATACGTTCACATACATACTTTGTAAAACTCACCACTTAGGGATAATATGTTATACCTGTAAGTATTGATATTTCCTATGTAGCTATGGTTAAATTGGGTAATAGATGAGTAAAATAATTGATAAGGAATGAATTCTATGGGTACATATACTAGAATAAGGAATATCAGTGTGTAGTGGTTTGGATGATACAAATATGCTATATATTTCATAGGAATACATTCAGTGCTAGTGGCTCTGCTCTCAGAGAAAGCAGACATACAGTATACTGCAGAGAGAATCAGTCCGGACAAGATTGTAGCGGAGATAGAGGGTCTGGGATTTGGTGCTCAACTCATATCAGAGAGTGATGTTTATCAGGAGGGAACCATTGACCTCTCAGTTAGTATTATTAAAAGAAGTTTAATAGGGTAAATATAGTACAAGGTGGAACAAAATTGCATTTTCTTTCACTGTGTCCATTGTTCTTGATTGGTTTGTTCTAATTTAGGTAACACTTAGCCTTTATATACTGCTAAAATTCCTTTTAAAGATGCAATATTTACTCATATTGATATTAGAGGAGACATGTTCTTAATGTTACAAGTATTACATGTAAGTGTCTGGCCTGGGACTCCTTTAACTACATCTATGACTCTCTACTCCTGCTTCACAACACATAGCCAGCCCAGGGTGGAGGAAAATATTAGGCTATTACCAAACTACATTATAGACATGTTGCAAGAAGTGCAACATGCATAGAAAGTCCAGAGATAGAGCTACCTAGAAACACTACATATACATAAGGTGACCATGTAACTCGTATGTAGTTGTCTATGTATATGGACTGTTTGCTCATGAAGAGCCAACATCCCCACTATATCTTCCTATAGATATCAGGGATGACATGTTCATCTTGTGTCCACCTCATTGAGAGAACCCTCACTCAGACACCTGGCATAGAGAGAGCTGTCGTTACCTTGGCAACTGGGAGAGGCCATGTGGACTTTGACCCCAGCATCATTGGACCACGTGATATCATTAAACTAATTGATGTACGTAATACATTAAGTACATATGTATGAGCCACATGAAGGGGTGAAGTATGTCTAACTCCATTGGTACTATATCTATGAAACTACCTCATGTGGAGGGCATCTGAAGTGGTTTGTGGGAGTCATGAATACCACAATATATATATATACTACTGAGAGGAACTCCCACTTGAAACACCTTCCATATAAAGGAGGGTGTTTCTGTAGCGTATTGGACACTTTTTGCACCTTTTGAGTAGCTCATGAGCTCCTCATACGATGTACTAGCTTTTCTGTTCACATGATAATAAACTGTCACATACTGTTTGAGAATATGCCGTGTTGAAATGTAGGTAGTCCTATTTGCCTTACCTAGTGTTGTTTTATAGACTCAGGCCCTCTGCAAATTGACTGCTCCTGGTAACTCAGAGTTTCTACGGCACTAGGTCAGGAATCCAGGGCAGCTCTTTATTTTGAAAGGGACTCTTCTGGATACAGTTGAAATTTGTCTGTTGTGCAGTGGCCTTGTGTTTGTTGTTTCTTCTCTAGTATGTACATAGATACATAATGTATTGGTCTGCATTTTATGTATGTGTACTCTATCTGGCTTACTGTGAACAATAATCTATTGTACATGTATTAAACTCTTGGAAAACTATGTTAGAGGTTCGACTATATTTACTTTTTGGGTGTTATATACTGCATGTACCAACACACATTAATTGTTATTGTACAATATGATGTTTTGAGGATGATTGTTCCTGCAGGATGCAGGGTTTGAGGCTAAATCAGTGAGCAGGACTTTGGCTCAGACTGATTTTGTTCATTCTGACACTGTTAGACGATGGAGGTGGACATTCATAGTGACACTATTGTTTGCCATACCAGCCATTATTCTGGCATTCATACCAACTGGTCTCCACACTACGACTGTAATTAGAGGAGTAACTGTCCGTGATATACTTCTACTAGTAATATCTTCAGTTGTTCAGGTAAGCCGACTGCTCATGATGGCTTAATGGCTGGTATATAAAGAGCTATATTATACAGCAAGTGATCTCCCCTCAGTCTTAGTTTTCCACCCCAAGCTTGAGAATTATATGTATGTTGGGAGAACAGTGTATAAAGCAATATGTCATTTCCATCCTCATTTCTGATTTGAAGGGGGAGGTGAAGGTGGACAAACTCTTATGAACGGTTAATAATCATGGTTCACTATTCTATAAATTCAGCTACACTGAATTACATACTTGCTCACTCAAAATTAGCTATTTTATGGGAACCTGTATACAATTAACGAGTGAGATATAAATTCATGTATGGCATGCTATAACAGTATGCCCCATAGTGTGGTTATAAGACAGGCACTCCTCACTAACATTGTTATAAAGCAATCCCAGAGCAGCTTTTCAGGGAAAGACTGCACACTTGCAAGTAAACATAGCTGTATATTGTATTAGTGTAGTGGCTACATGTATGACCTCAGTAGTGTTCTCTTGAACCAGTAACACGATTACGACTCATTACACTCTGTTTTTGAATATCAGTGAGTCATGTGAGCGTGACTGACAAACTATTTCTACTGAAACATAATTACCATTCTATGCTCTGTGTATTTCTTCCTAGAGGCCTCAGTTATGGCCCCTAACCTACATATGTATGTATGTAGTGTGTGTGTTCTTACTAAAAGCTTTGTCTGGATATATAGTAGTTACTAAGAAAATACAATAAAATTCAATTTCAGTTTGTATATGTATGTTTGTTGCTAGCTTGACATTTATAGTGCACTACGTATGTGTATACATTCACACGCACAACTTATCTTGTGTATAATAGGGAAAATAACAGATTTTTCTGAAATTACAGAGTTTGTGTATGAGTATATATATGTAGGTCTTTCTTCATCTCTAGATATTTGGTGGACGTCAGTTTTATATCTCGGGGTACAAGTCAGTGCGTCACGGAGCAGCCAACATGGATGTCCTGATTGTTCTAGGCACAACTATTGCTTATGTCTACTCTGTGAGTCATTTCCTCTGTTTTTGGCAACTAACACACTCCTCTCTAACTAAGTCAAAACATACATTAGAGAGTGTGAAACTTAAATAGCTAGTCTGCTTTTTGCTACAATATGTACTGTGTACAAGTTTGTGTATGTGTATTTTCCTCCTCCTTCTCCCCTTCTCCTCCTCTCTCTCCTCCCACTCCACCTCCTCCCTCTCCTCTGCCTCCTCCTCCTCCACATCCCTTCTATTCTTGTTATATAGACATACCTCTTTCTACCTTCCTCCTTCCCCTCTTCCTCATCCCCCTCTCCTTCCTCTCCTCCTCCTTCCTCTTTCTCTTCTTGCTCTTTACTCGGCTTCCTCTCCACTTGTTGTTATTTTGTTATTTGTTTAACCTTTTAATTTCATTTTGATTCTCATTTTTTTACTCTTTTCCTCTCTCAGCTTATTGAGAATGATTCTGTGTTTTCATCTCCTCTCCTAACTTCATTATTGTTATCATCCTCCTCCTCCTACTCTTCCTCCTCCTACTCTTCCTCCTCCTCCTTATCCTCTTCCTTCTTCTCTCCTTCCTCTTCCTCCTCCTCCTCCTCCTCTTCCTCCTCCTCTTCCTCCTCCTCCTCCTCCTCCTCCTCCTCCTCCTCCTCCT
>JAODVQ020078117.1:0-41456 GCA_025400075.2 Phenganax stokvisi
TCAGAGGCCTGGTCGGTCACCTGATTCGCCGGCCGCTGCGCAGGTATCGCCTTCCCGCGGCCGAACACATCGACTGGCACAACAAGAACCTGTTCAAGCATCCCGCCCGATAGCGGCCAGCAGCCGTGGGTTGGGCGTGGCTGGACCGCTGGTATGAAATACTTGACAATGATTCACATTACTTGTCAAGGTTCTTTAGTCGCAAACCAACGGCGGGCTTCGGCCGAGGCTATGGAGGCATCCGTCATGGGAACATTCCAGTGGCCAGTGCGGATTGCCGGCCCGAACAGCGAGCGATCCGAGACGATCGAGGCCACGGTGGACACGGGCGCCTTCTACAGCATGGCCCCGGCGAGTTTGCTGCAGGACATCGGCGTTGAGCGCTCCCACAGACGCCGGATGCGGCTGGCCGACGGAAGGATCGTAGATGCCGACATCGGCGAGGCGCGGGTCACAGTCAACGGCGCGAGCGTCACGACGCTGGTCGTGTTCGGCGAGGACAACGCGCCGTCCCTGCTCGGTGCCTACACCCTCGAGGGCCTGGCCCTTGCGGTAGATCCCGTCGATCAACGCCTGATCCCCCGAGGCCTCCTCCCGTTGTGAGCCACACCCGCGGGCCTGCTCCGTCGCTAGAGCATTGAGCAAAATGGATCGAATGAGAAGTGGGAGGATGTCTCAGAGAAGAGGATCGTGACCTCACGTCGTAAGGAGCTCGCGAACAGCTTCCGGACGATGCTGGAGCGCGTCGACGAGATGCTCGAAGGTCATCTCCTTGCGGTCGAGCAAGGGTTGGAGACGGTCTTCCACGGTGTTCGTACAGGTCAGATAGTGGACTGTGACCGGCTTGCGCTGGCCGATGCGCACCACCCGGTCGACCGCCTGGGAGTTGGTCGAAGGGTTCCACCAGCGATTCAGGAGGATCACCCTGTTCGCTTCGGTGAGGGTGAGGCCCTCGCTGGCAACGCGAGTGGATGCGAGCAGCACCCAGCAATCGGGTTGGGTCTTGAAGCGATGCACCGACCGCTTCCGCTGGTCGAGCGACTGTTCGCCGGTCAACGTCGCGGCGATATTGCCGTGTCCCGCTGTGAGTCTCTTGTGCATCTGTCGAAGTGGGTCAAGCATGTAGGAGAACACGACGGTCTTGCAGCCGTCGGCCACGGCGGACTCGATTAGTTCCTCCGCGCGGTCGAGCTTGGAGCTCTCGCCAGTTTCGGGGTCGATGTCGCAGATGGACCGCAGCCGGTTGAACAGGGCCAGGTACCCCTCTTCGGAGCGGCGCCCAATGGTCGACAGGGCTGCATTGTAAGCGTCACGCTGCGCGGGATGAAGGCTGACGGTCTCGATGTGCTCCGTCGCCTCGGGCAGTTCTGGGAGAACGAGATCCTTGGTACGACGCAGGAGGTAGGGCCGAGCACGAGCGCGCATTGCGTCGATGCCGTGGCGGTGGTCGTCGATGGCGAACCGGCGGGGCTCAAGCAGCGACAGCAGGCAGGCGAGATCCTGCGCGTCGCGTTCCACGGGCGTGCCAGTGAGGGCCCAGACTCGCGGAGCGGTTATCCGGCGCATCGCCTGGTGTGCGAGCGACTCAGCCTTGCGGAGACGGTGGGCCTCGTCGGCAATGATGAGGTCAGGTGGCTGGTCCCGTAAGTCGTCCCAGAGGCCGCGTAGGTCCTCGTAGCTCGCGAGCAGGACATGAGCCCGTGCAACGGCGCCGCGCCAGTTTGCCGGAGTGAAGGTGCGGTTGGTGAACTGAAGCCGTTCTGTGATCAGTTCAGGCGCCCATTGGTCGGCCTCAGCCAGCCAGTTCGCCAGCAGCGTCCCGGGCGCAACGACGAGACAAGACTCGATACGGCCGTAGCGGTACAGGCGCCGGGCGGCGCCGATGACCTGGATGGTCTTGCCGAGGCCCATGTCGTCGGCGAGGATCGCCTTGCGTTTCTGGAGCAGCCAGGCGACGCCCTCGCGCTGAAAGGGATAGAGGTCGTCCTTGACCCCCGGCGGCAGCAGCAAGGGCAGCACCCTCCGAAGCCGACGGTCACACGAGCGTTCATGCCCAGGACGAGTATCGAAGGACCACGCTTGCGCGGTACGGCCGCGCTTGACTTGGCGAGCGACGGCAGCGTCGTTGGCAAGAAGCCAGTCGATTGCCGCACGTTCTCGACGGCGCGGATCCGACACGATCCGAAGCTCCAGCCGGCCGGCGCCTGTGCTGCCGATCGACGGATCGGAAGATGTGAGCATGGTAGCCGGGTCCGCCTCTCGTGCCCTGTACCCGACGTCGACGTGTGCCAGCGTCAGCGAAGTGCTCCGGCCTCGATCTGCTTCCACATCTCGTCGACCTCCTTGACGGCGTCGACGGGGAGGAAGGAACGCCACGTCTCTTGCAGGCCCGAAGGCCCTGTCAACTGTTCCTCGGACAGTCGGTCGAGGCCCAGTTGCCATCGGATGACGCGCTCGGCCACACGGATTCTCGGCTTCCGGTCCTCGTTGGCAATCCGCCACCTGCTGTCATCGCCGGACCTGAGCAGGAGCAGGTGTCGCCACGGAGGACGGTGGGCGTCCCAGACGATCTCGTTCAGCGGCTCCAGGGTACGGTGGGCTTCATCAGCCGTCGGGGCTGCGGCGTGAGCTGGTCGCGCTGCGAGCGCTTCATCGAGCAGTTCCTGCACCAGTCCGACCAGCATCTGCTGCCCGATCGGCCAGAAGAGCACGTTGTCCGCGCCCGTATGCTCCAGCCCCTGAGGGTTGTGTACACGCATTCGGCTTGGATCCTCGCCGAGAACGGGCAGAGCGCTGACGACGGCATTCCAACGTTCGAACAACTCCTCCGCCAGTTGGTCGATTTCGTCATCATCAGGACAAAAGCGCTTGTACTCGGAGAACTTTTCCCCGTCCTTGCCCCATCCCTCGGTGCGTCGCTTCTTCGTTGAGAGCAGCGCAATGTTTAGGTCATACAGGTTCTCGAGGCTGGTCCAGTGGCTGGAACCAGTAGGAACGTTCTTGCCCTTCTTCATCATGATCCTGCTGGACTCAAACTCATCACCGGTTGAACTGAAGAACCCGTGATCCGTTACCAGCCTGCGGGTAATAATCGCGACTGCGTCGTCCTCATCCATGACGATGTTGTCGAATTGTGACATCGGCTTAGCGTATCTGTTCAGGTGTCCGAATAGTCTCCGGTATCTGATGAGAAACTCGTCATAGTCTTCAAGTTGCTGCGGCATGACGATGATGACAGAGATTTCCTCATTCCAGAAGTTGTCGGGCGCGTCGTTAGCGATCGGGTTCTCGACCAACTCACGGATTGCAGCGAGTCTGTGCTGACCGTCTAGTGCGTAGTACTTCTCCTCGTCATTGAAGGTGAGGACACCGAACGAGTCAGCCAACTTCCGATCGCTCGCGATGATGCTGAACTCCTTGGAGTCCATGATCACAGGATGCCACTGGGGCTCGCCGCCGAGTACCGCTACGACGATGGAAGAAAAGAACCGATCGGACTGCTTGGCCAGGTAGCTCGAAATCTGTTTCTTGGCTCGAGACTCCTTCAGTTGTCGCTGAATTGCTTTCGAGAGCAGACTTGCCTGGTGAATCTCAGTTGCAAACTTGACATTCTTCGAGAGTTCGCGCATGGACATTCTCACCATGTAGTACTCCCATCGGCCCATCTCGGCGCGAATGGCAGGATATATCTGCATAATTGGTTTCCTTCCAGTAGGTGCTTTTCCTATCCGACTGGCTGGGGAACGGCCAGTCGGGCTGTGACTGCTTTGGCGTGAGGTACATGTCGGTTTGCTGGTGGCGACAGCGTGTTAACCAGAGCGGATTCGACGGTGTTGAGCCATCCCTGTTCCTCGTCTCTGGCCTCTGGCGGAACGACCGCGAAGGCGTAGCGCAAGTCTCCGAAGGTCCGCTTAGAAACTTGAATCAGCGGATTGCGCGGCGATTCCGAAGCGTGCTGGTTGAAACGCTTCCTGAGGCAGTTCGATCTACCGACATAGATGACATTTGAGAGCCCCTGAGGGAGTCTATACTCTATTGATATGCGGTGTCCGTCAGTGATGAGGAGATAGATACCGGCTGCAGGTGGCACAGAATCCTGATAGCGCCGGTTCAGGTTGGTCGTTTGCCATTCGACACGCGAAAGAAGCTCTGCAAGACGCTTCCAGTCGTTAGGGCTGAGAGACCATCCGTCGAGTCTTGCCATGGGCTACTCCTCGTTCACCCGGCTCGGTATCGGATAGGTTCGAACAGTTCGAGATGGTGAGAGCTGGCTCGGTGCATCAGACTCGTTGCCGAAGCGGGCTTTGAGCGATTCGGCAATTTGAACGCCAGCGAAACTCCCGCGCGCTGGGAACTCCTCGCCGCTAGAGCGAATGGATTGCGTGTCATTGTGAGCCCGTTGGACATTGTCAGGAAGTTGGAACGACACGTTGCGGTCGTCATGGATGACCAGACGCACTGATGTGGCGTCGCGGGCGGCGAGTGTTCGCAGCGCAGGCCCCAAGCGACCGATCTCGGGCCCGTGCATGGAGGTTCTTCTCCAGATGACGGAGATGTCTTGGCACCTGCGAGGCTTACGAACCGAAGCTGTGGTTCGGTCGCCGAAGGTGCATCCGAGAGCCAAAGCGACCTCCGGGGGCACGCCGTGCAGGCTGTAGCCCTCGAGGTGGCGCTTCGCTACCTCGAAGGTCCAGTAGGGATCGCCGTCGTCGGTGAATCCGTCGACCACATCGACAAGTCGCCCCGTCTGGTACTCCGATGCCGCCGTCTCGGTGACCCAGCCGTGGTCTACGCGGAATGCTGGCGTGTTCAGGTAGGCCCAGACACTGGTCTCGTTGACCTTGAACAACCGGGGCAACTCCTCCAGCAGGCGGTTGAGCCGTGTGGAGCCCCCGTCTTCGTTGATCCGCTGGATGATCTCCGCGGGGATGCCCTCGTACACGTCGTCGATCCATTCTCGCAGGCCCCAGCGGTACTTGTCGGCGCGGGCCACGGAGGCGATGCTCGACAAAGCGCCGCCGACTTGGCGCTCGGTGAGTCCCGACTCTGTGGCAAGTTCGGCTTTCGTGGCCGGTGTGCCGATTTCGAGCAGGGCCGCCTTGGTCCGGGCTCGTGCCGTTGCTCGCAAAGCGATCCGACCTGACACGCGTGGCCATCCGATCCAGTGAATCAGGTCATCGAGAATGTCGTGCCACTCTGCGGCGAATGCCGTCCGCACCTCGTCGAGGTCGAGAAGGCCCTCATCGTCGACAAGTTCACGAGCGAGATCCTCGAGTTCCTTCGCGGCGTCTGCAGCAGCTCGACTGAGACACAGCCCTTCGCGACACTCGTAGTCGAGTCGGTTCAGCAACAATCGTCGAGTCGCATTCAAGCTCTGAGCTACGTCAGCATCGCTGCCGGATGAAGGCAGTAACTCCGGCACGGCGCAGTCGATCTGCGGGCCGGTGGTCACGGCACCCAGTCGTTCGAACACGGCAAGCGCCAACAGTCCCAGCGCCGATCCCGCCGCCGCCTCCAGCGTTGCCCGGACCCGTATATCAAGCTGGCGGATACGCTCTCGCGACAGCCCTGCCAGATCCGCGATCTCCTGGAGCGACTTCGGTTTGCTTGCAGCGACACGCTCCAGCGCGACTAGGCGTTCTGTGTCCGACATGCGTCCTAGACAGGCATCGACGGCTCCGACTGCTCGGTCTGCGAGGCACAGGCTGTCGTCCTCGAGCCGCACCTCGGCGAGTGCCGAATCCGCTTCAGCTGCGGTGATCAGATCCGATAGATCGAGTCTCAACAGATCGCCGAGACTTGCAGCGCCTCGGAACTCTCGGGCGGCCGCAACCACGAGTTCCGCCGCATCGCATGTCAAAGCTATGGATCGGATGGCGAGGCTCCACCGGGGGAGGACTGCCGCCAGTTGTTCTGCCACATCAGAAGGCGTGGGCGCATCCTGAATCACTTCCCTGCGGGAGGATGCCTCATCCGGCTTCGTGGGCTCAGCGGTCATCGTGGCCGCACCAGGAGCGGTCGTATTCACAGAGACCTCAGGGAGATCCTCGGCCGCCTCGACAACACACATTAGGTCGATGAGCGAGGCGATCCCAAAATTCGGCAGTCGCATCAGTTCATCGACCGTTCCGCCGGCAAGCGCCCCTCTGTTCAAGCCTTGGCGAACACAATTGCGGGTTCGGTTCAACAGCGGCATATCGTCGAGTTCGGCGAGACCGATGCCGGTGCCCAACACCCTCAGATGCCCCGGCGGCATGAGCCGTCCGGCCAATGCCCGCAGCGGCCAGATCGCGTTGCGGTCGAGCGGCCCCTCGTAGTGTTCCCAGAAGTGCCGCAGATCACGGAGTCGCCGGATTCTGGGGTATAAGTCATTGATCGCCGCCGGCAGGTCGGCCCCACCATGGGTGTCGACATACCAGCTAGGTAGCAGCGGGGTCGGCGCCGCACCCCATGGTGCCAGGCGGTTGGGATATTTCGTCGATGGGTCTCGTGGTTGAGGCGGCGACTGATCGTCGGTGACGTTCAGCCGGGGCTGGGGGATGTGAACTGTCCGGGCCTCGGCGCCAGTGGCCGGCGTTTCTTGTGCGTTGGTTCCCGTGTCCGCGGATGGGAGCTTGCGCACCGTGAGCAATCGCTCCGCAGTGGCGGACAGGCTGACCAGATCACCGCTCAAAGCACCAACTCGCCACAACGCCTCAGACATGCCAGAAAAAACGGTCCGCTGTGTCGGTTTCAACTGCCATTCCGTCACGATCGATGCGCAGCCTGGTGGATCGATGACAGAGACGACCTTGACCTGACCGGGCAGGCAGCCGAGCGCCGCTGCGACATCGACAGGCAGCCCTACCCTGTTGGCGCTGCTCAGCAAGAGTCCGTTGACCCGGATCGTCCAACTGGAACGGTCGTCGGCGCTCGGTCGATGAGAGGCGTCCACGACAGAGCCCCGACCGGTGCCGTGAGAATCCACGAACTTGGAAGAACTCGAGCCACTCATAGAGCGCAGACTGTGCAGGGTTCGGTGTCGTCTTCTTCGTCGAAGGCTTCGACCAGGGCCTCGATGAGGGGGAGATTGGCTCTCGTCTTGCTGGCTCGGGCCATGGCGGTCTCGTGGCGTTCGAGGATCTGGTCGCGGCGGTTGCGGAGCTGGACGAGGGTCTCGCCTCCCGACCACGTGTACTGGCGGCCCCGCATGGCCCGGTCGCCGAAGTCGGCGTCGCCGTCGACGCCCGCGTCCTGGAGGACCTTCTGCTCGATGGCGACCGCCCGCTCGAACAGCTCGGGATGGCGCTCGGACAGGCCGATCCACTCGGCCTTGCGCTGGTAGAAGCAGAAATAGCAGCCCGAACGAGTCCGCCACTCGTAGTAGTCGGGCAGGCCGATGCCGGCGTCGCCGAGGATCCTCAGCACTGCGTCGTGGTCGATGCCGTCCTCCACGAACGGGAACCTGGTCTCGATGTTGGGCTTCGTCGAGATGTAGCCCTTGCGGTTCGACTCGTCGGCCCGGATCGCCACATACGACACCGCCGGCTCGTCGCCGATCCACTCCTCGATCGGCTTGATCTTCATGTTCTTGGTACACCACCGCATCTGCGGCGACGGCAGCGCCCCCCGGAACACCTCGAACCAGTGGTCGAAGCCCCGAGTGGCGTTCAGCCTGGCGATCGGCTTGGCGAGGATCACCTCCAGGCGGGTCAGGTACTCGTAGGTCTCGGGCAGCTCCGCGCCGGTGTCGCAGAAGAAGTACTCCATCTCGGGCACCCGGTCCCGCATGTGCACCGCCAGCGCGCTGGAGTCCTTGCCGCCGGAGATGCCGCAGATGTGGCGCACAGGCGCCTCACGCTCAGCCACCGACAGCCCCCCGTCCCGCCTCGGCGACACCGGACGCCGCCGGCTCGCTCCGTTCCGCGGCGAAGGACCCACCGTCGACGGCTCGCACGGTGGGATCGAGACCGCTCGATCCGCCCGCAGGGAGCAGGCGCCCGTCCGCCGCCGCAGCGGGCGTGCAGACGAGACCGCTCGATCCGTCCGCTGGGAGCAGGCGCTCGCTCAGCAGGGCCAGCAGGCTCTGCTCCGCCCGCTGCGTCGAGCCGGCGATCTCCGCCAAGTCGGTCAGCACCCCGTCGAGGGCCGCCTCCAACTCCCGGCGGCGGCGGGTGTCGACGCCCACCAGCCGGATGTACTCGCTGCCGTCCGCTCGGGTGACGGTGACCCGCAGCGCGTCGAACGGCCCGCCTCCATGGGCGCGCCGCTCGGCGCGCAGGGCGACCAGCCGGTGGAAGGCGGCCAGCCTCTCGGGCAAGTCGCGGCGGAAACGCAGCCGGTCCTCGTCGGTCCACTCCGCGGGCGCCTTGCGAGCCACGACGGTCGCCACCGTCGAGATCCAGTCCGCGTCGGAGCCGGCGCCCTCGTTGGCCAGCGCCAGCACGAACGCCCGCACCGCAGGGTCGAGCACCTCGTCGCCCAACGCTGCGGCCTCGCCCATGACCGCGGCGCGGCTGCCGGTCGCGCCGGCGTCGAGCAGCAACTCCAGCGACTCGCACAGCAGGCGGTCCAGGCACGATTCCATCTCGTCCAGCGCCGCCGACACTGCATTCGCCAAGTCGCCGGCCACGCCGCACTCCTCGACGTCCGCCGCGACCGGATCGAACCCCAGCGCCTCGGGCAGGGCGGCGAACAGCAGGTCGTCGGGCTCGACCGCCACCGTCAAAGCCTCCCGCACCGCCAAGGCCTCGGCGCCCAGGCCGCGGGTGCGGCGGGAGTAGTTGTCCAGGCGGCTGATCCGCGAGACCAGACCGCCCACCACTGCGAGGACGTTGGCCACCCGCTGCCGACGGCTTCCGGCCCCGCGGGCGGCAAGTCCGAGACGGTCCGCCAGCGCCTCGACCACCATGAGCCGCCCGCCGCTGGTGTTGGCGAAGTGCTTGACGTCGAAGTGGACCGGATTGCGGACCATCCGCTCGGAGAGCTCGGGCGACAGCAGCGGCTTGAAAGTGCCGTGCTCGTAGATGGCGACCTCGTCGCGGAAGGCCAGCAGCCCCGCAGTGACAAAGACAGGCACCACAGCGGCCTTCATGCCGATCGGGGGCGACATGAGCGCGGCGTGGACGTCGTTCAGGCTGATGCGCCGGTCCCGGGAGCGCTTGAACTCGCCCACCAGTACCTCCCACGCGGGCTTCAGGGCCGCGTCCGCGGGCGGCCCGAACGCCATCACCGGATCACGCCGATCAGCGGAGTGCAGGCCGGTCCGCAGCAGGAACGACCGGTACATGGCGGTCTCGGGGCCGTACCCCTCGAACCCCAGATCGGCTATGCATTCGTGGCCGCGCTCGATCATGGCTTCCAGCAGCAGGCGTCTCGACTTGGCACCCTGTGAGGTCAACTCGCTGCGGTTGAGCATCTCGTTGCCCACCGCCGGCGTACACGGGTAGGCGACGTCCGCGGCCGCCGACACCGGCGCGCTGCCCCGTCCCGCCGGAAGCTCGGTCAGGCCGTCCCCGCCGTCGTCGCTCCCCAGCAGGACCCAGCGGCACGCCTCGGAGCCGAAAGCGCCGGCCAGGGCGTGATCGAGAGCCACCCGGGTCTGGGCCAGACGCTCACCCAGCTCGCGCCGCGCCACCCGGTCGCCGGACACGGCGGGATCGTCGAGCACCGCAGCCACCGCAGCAACCTCCCGAGCCGCAGCACCGACAGCCGACAAGTCCTGCGGAACGGCCGCGACCACAGGCTTGGCCCCTGATGCCGATCGGACCAGGCCAGGAAGCCGGTCGCCCGGTTCGACGACGAGCAGGACCTCGCCGTCGTAGGGCGAGGTCGCTTCGGGCGCATTCACCTGCTCGCGCCCGCTGACATAGCGCCGGCTGAACACCCGGAGCACGTCGTGCTCCGCGCTGTGACGAGCGGCGACGACCGGATCGGGCCGGTCGATCCCCGCCACGATCTCGCAGAGGGGCTCACCCTGCACCCGGAGCCGGGCGGCGTCGAGGAGCAGGCCGATGTCGACGTCGCTGCCGTGCCAGATCCGGTACTCGTCGGCGAAATCGCGATACGTGACGACGCCGGCGCTCTCGAGTTCCGCCAGAGCCCCCTCAGCGCCCCGGCCGGCAAGTGCCAGCAGCCGCCGCGAAGCCCGGATCGTTCCCGTGGTGGACACGAGGTTGAGCAAGGCGACGGCCTTCGCCATCCGGGCCTGCGGGGGAGTGAGGCCATGAGAGTCGCGCAACCGGGTGGCGATCTCGGTCCAGCGGCTCGACTGGCGGGCCGAGGCGATGCTGAGCGCGCCGCTGGCAACGAAGTAGTCGTAGACCGCTTCGAGGCCCAGAGACGGCAGCGAGCCGCGGGCGGGCAGGTTCGTGGTCTGCAGGAACGACTGGACGCCGGCGGGGTGGGCGCCGGCCAGGAACGAGAACAGCGTGCGCTCGTGCTGGCCGTAGCGGCTGCACAGCTCGGGCAGCACCAGCGCCGCCAGCGGATGCAGCGGATAGCAGGAGGCGACTGCGGCCGGGTCCGCGAGCTCCGCGACGCCGAGAGCTAGCATCTTCCGGGCGTGCGTCCGTGCCCAGCGGTCGATGCGGGCCTTCAAGCTCGCATCGGCGACGTTGAACACCGTGCCGACGAGCGAGCGGGTCTGCTCGGGCGAATCCACGAACGACAAGTCCTCGAAGCGGCCCTGCACCTTGGCCCATTCACGGCGCCGCCCGCCGTCCGCGCCGGCCAGGCAGTCCTCGAACGAGAGGTGCTGCAGCGTCACGACGAAGATCGGCAGGCCCGATCCCTGCCCGGCCTCGGCGAGCTGCTGCAAGAGGTAGGGATCGGCGTCGCCGCCGTCGCGCACTGCTTCGAGGTTCTTGCCGAACTCGTCGACGATCAGCAGCAGCGGCGCGTCCTCGGCGAGCCGGCGGGCCACTTCGACAACGGTCGACGGCGAGGGGCTCGAGAAACGCGGATCGGTTCCGGCGTCAGCGCCCTCCAGCGCGCCGATCAGCTCGGAAGCGTCGACAGACCAATCCGCCGGGGGGGGGGTAGGGCCGTCGCGGAGGGCTGCGGACCGCAGGGCGCGCGCCACGGTGCGGGCCAGCGGCTCGCGCGCCGCAGTGACCAGGCCGCGGTTGAAGCCGCGATCGAGGGTTCCGTGGCGCCGGTGGGCCCGCCGAATCAGTTCGCCTGTGGCTGGGGAAGCGTCATCGACCAGCCCCAAGGCGGCGCTCCGCAGCTTCGACCCGCCCCCGAAAGCCGCGTCGAGCAGGAGAGCCAGCGACGACTTGCCCGACCCGTAGGGACCGGTCAGCGACCAGGCGCCGCCTGCGGCGCCTGCTGCCGCGGCCGTCGCGATGCGCTCGACGACGTCGAGGCCTCGTGCCGTGAGGACGTACCCCTCCAGCGGCTCCGGCCGGGCGAGGTCGCGCTCGAGGTTCGCCGAGCGGGCGAATCGACCGCTCACCTCGATGCTGTCGGCCAGCGTCGGCATCAAGCCGCTCCCGCCAAGCCGTCCAGGCTCCGCAGGCTGTCGCGAGAGTTGCGGCCCGCTCCGAGGTCCTCCAGCAGGTCGTCGTCCACCGCCGCGTCGCCCACGCAGCCCGCGCGCACTCCCGACGATGACGAGCCGTAGTAGTCGTCGAGCACCGCAGTCGCAATCCTCCCCGGATCCTCCGAGTAGGCGAGCTGCCACGCGCCCGCCGGAGTGGCCAGGGCCACCTCGCCGAACCGATCCACGGTCGGGCCCAGGGCGGCCAGCAGCTCCGTCTCGTTGAGCTTGAAGGCTCGGCCGGGACTCCCGGGCTCGTGGGCCAGACGGCCGACGGTGACGGTCCTGCCGCCGCTGCCGGTGCGGTCGATGTAGTCGAGCACGGCGTAGGCGACGATCGCCGACGGCAGTGTCGGCTTCGGGCCGAGCGTGAACCGGTGCAGGCCCGTCGCGGGCGACCGTCCGAGCAGGTTCAACTCTCGCAGCGGGCAGTCCAACAGGTCGTCGATGCTGCCGCGCCGGGAGCGCTCCGCCGGGGCGTAGGTGCGCAGCAGCGCTCCGATGTCCTTCCTGACGGACGACTCGTGCGGAGGCGCCCAGTCCGCGACCGCCTCCAGGTGCGCAGCGACCGCCGCGGCGAGGTCGGCGTCGCTGAACTCGACGGCGTTGAGCTCGTTGAATGCGAGCCACCAGACCGGCAGCCGCGACGGCGGCGCCAGCAGCAGCCAGTGCAACAGCCACAGCGTGCCCGGGTCCTCCATGTAGGGATCCCAGCCCTGCTCGCCGAAGAGGGCGTGGCCCCGGCGGGTCGGCACGAACTGCGGCGCCCGCCGGTTGGGGGAGTGCCGATCCTCGGTGATCAGCTTGGCGGCGAGCCCCCAGAAGCGGATGGCCCGCACCATGTTCTTTCCCACGCCGATCGCCACCGGGGCGTCCCTGCGGCCGAAGGCGTAGGGGTCGGCGGCCGCAACGGCATAAGACTTGCGGAACCAGCCGTAGCGCGGGTGGAACGTCTCGTGCCGAGCGAACGACCGTACCGCTGCGTCGGACAGCCTCACCGGCCGGCTCCCGTGTGCATCGCACGAAGATAGCCCGCCCCTGCGACAGCGACCTGGGTCCGCAGGTCGTCGTGCCTTCGTCGAGACAGCCTGCGCCTGCAGACAGGGGATCAGGCTCGCATCAAGCGCTCAACGCCCGGACACGCTCGACAGCTGCGACGGTCGCTTCGACGGCGACGGCGATGTCGTCGGGGGTGGTGAAGCGGCCGAGGCTGAAGCGCACGGACTCGAAGGCGGTCCCGCGGGACCGGCCCATGGCCAGGAGCACCTCTGAGGGCTCGATCGATCCTGCGCCGCAGGCGCTGCCGATGGACACTGCCACGGGGTCCATGCCGGCCATGACCGCCTCGGCGTCGGCGCCAGCGAAGCACAGGTTGGCCGTGTTGGGCAGCCGCCTTGAGGGATCGCCGTTCTGCAGCACGGAGGGGAGGCGGGCCTGGAGTTCGGACACGAGGCGGTCGCGCAGCGCTCCCACAGCCTCGGACTCCCGTTCGCGCTCCTCAGCGGCTATGCGGGCGGCGGTGCCGAAACCGACGATGCCGGCCACGTTGAGCGAGCCCGAACGCAGACCTCGCTCGTGGCCTCCGCCGTGGAGCAGGGCTTCCAGTCGCCGCAGGCTCTGCCGGGTGCCGACCAGTGCGCCCACGCCGCCCGGGCCGCAGATCTTGTGCCCGCTCACCGACACCAGGTCCACGCCCAGCTCCCCCATGTCGAGAGGCAGGCGGCCTGCCATCTGGGTGGCGTCGCAGTGGAACAGCGCCCCCGTGGCCCGAACCCGCTCCGCTATCTCACCCACCGGGTTCAGCACGCCCGTCTCGCTGTTGGCGGCCATGACCGACACCAGCACGATGTCGTCGCGCAGCATCTCCTCCACGGTCGCCGGCTCGACGAAGCCGCCGGATGTCACCCCGATCACGTCCAGCCTCACCGGGCCGCAGTCGGCCAGCAGTCGAGCGGTGCCGGCCACCGAAGCATGCTCCACTGCGGAGACGAGCATCCTTCGCCTGCCCTCGGGGGCAGCCTCCACCGCACCCTTCAAGGCCAGATTGTTGGCCTCGGTCGCTCCCGAAGTGAACACCACTCCCGACGCTCGGCCGCCCACCAGCGCGGCCACATGTTCACGGGCGTCGTCGACTGCGGCCGCCTGGCGGCGTCCGAACCGGTGCACCGACGAAGCGTTGCCCACCCAGTCCGTGAGAACCGGCGTCATCGCCTCGGCTACCCGCGGGTCGAGCGGCGACGAGGCGTTGTAGTCGAGATAGACCTCCTTCACGCCGTCTCCAGTGCATGGACCTTCTGGTGCAGGGCCTGGGTTCTGAGCATTCGTCCCTTGAATTCGGGCTGACTCCCGAAGCCAACAATTCTCGGCTCGTTGTCGGTGTCTCGGGCCGACGTTACCCGAAACGCCCACCACCCCTTAGCCCGGGGCGTCGAATGCAGGTGTCAGAGCAGGGCGAGCGTCAGCGGCACCGCCATCGCCGCTGCGAACCCGATGACCACGGCCGCCAACCATCGGACCTGCTTCGCCAGCGCGAGCTTCAAGTCGGCGAAGCCGGTTCGCACCTCCTCCCTGAGCTCGGACAGTTCCCGGTTGGTTTCGTCGATGCGGGTATTGGTTCCGTCGATGCGGGTGTTGGTTCCGTCGATGCGGGCGTCGAGGCGGGTGTTCATTTCGTCGATGCGGGCGTTGGTCTCGTCGATGCGAGCCCCCTGCCGCGACTCGGACTCCGCGATCTGGATCATGAGCCGGCCCTCGGACTCCTTCAGCTCGCCCCGAACCCGTGTCTCGCTGGTCCTGATCTCCCGCAGGAGCATGTTCTCGCTGGCCTTGACGTCCTCCCTGGTGGCGACCTGATCCCATCCCATCGGGGGTAGCTGCTCCATGAGGGTCCTCGCTGCCTCCTGTCCAATTGCGTCGGTCAACTGGTTGTAAAGCGTCGTGCGTTGCGTCTCAGTCATCACCATGGTGACGTCCCCTCTACTCGATGGCTGTCTCGATTAGCGGGGAGCCCCGGAGGTGCTCCCGATTCGCTATTGAGCAGGTTGGCCCAGCCTCAATAGCTTGGAAAATGCTGGAATGAACATAGTAGCATGTGATGGGTTGAAGAGCAACGCCCAGCGGGTGGCGAGATGACGGGAAGCGACACGTCTGAGAGAGACGACGAACGGGTCCAGCCGGCCATGCACGCCCTCCTCACCGAGGACGTCGCTGGGCTGCGGGCGGCTCTCGAGGCCGATCCGGGGGCAGTGAACCTCAGAGTCGGCGACAACACCATGCTCGAATGGACGACCCAGCCCGAGGGTGGGGCGCCGTCGCCGGAGATGGTCCAGGTGCTCATCGACGCGGGCGCCTGCCTGGATCGGGCTCTGAACCTGGCCGGGTGCTGGAATCTGGCCGACCTCTGCACCCAGCTCCTCGCCGCCGGCGCCGACCCCGCCGCCCGGGCCGACTCCGGCATCACGCCGCTGGAGACGGCCGCCATGCACAGCTCCACCGAGGCGGCCGACGTGCTGGTCGCGCACGGGCTGCACCGGCCCTCGTTGTGGCTGGCCGCAGCCTCGGGGCTGCTGGCCGAGGTCCGACGATGGGTCTCGCCCCACGGGTCGCTGCAGGCCGATCCCGGCCCGTACCGCCCCGACTGGGCCGATGTGGGCCGGCCCGCCGGCCTGCCACCCTCCGACGACCCGGCCGACATCGTGGGCGAGGCGCTCGTGTTCGCCGCACTCAACAACCGGCACGAAGTCGTCGACTGTCTCCTCGACTCCGGCGCCGACATCGACGCCCGCCCCTACCAGAACACCACCGCGCTGCACTTCGCCGTGCAGTTCCAGCGTTCCGAGATGGTCCGCCACCTGCTCGACAGGGGCGCCTCGGTCTCCATCCGTGACGCCAACCACAATTCCGACGCCGCCGGCTGGGCCCACGCCTGCGACGACGGCAGCGCGGCGGCAGCCTCGATCAAGCTGCTCGTCGGCTCGGATCGCAGAGGCTGAGAGTCTTCACGGGATTCTGGGCCGCCAATTCCGTTGTGGCCGGGCTGTCAGTCGCAGGCCGGCGCCTCCACCGGGTCGAGAGCGAGCGCGGCGGGCAGCGCATCCCGGTCGGCGAAGAGGCCCGAGGTCGGGCTGTCGCCGGCCAGCGCGTCGGCCGCCAGAAGCACTGCGGCCGCCGAGTAGGTGGTGCACTCCCGGTCGGGATAGCTCACCTTGTCGGGGAAAGCCCGCCCGGTCAGGTAGCTGCCGTCGGGCTCGCGCAGGTGCTGGGCCCACTCGAACAGCTCCAGGGCCGCCGCCCGGTCGCCCGCAGCCAGGTAGGCCATCGCGCACTCGCACGTCTCCGCGGTGGTCACCCAGTCCTGGTTGCTCACGCAGCGCACGCCCTCGCCCTCGTACACGAAGATCCCGTGCCGTGAGGCCAGGCGGGTCCGGGCCTCGGCCCCCTGCAGCACGCCGGTCAGGACCGGATAGTACCAGTCCATGGCCCAGCGGTCCTTGGGAGCGAACGCGTCGTGGCCGTGGTGGCGGACGGTGTGGACCAGCCGGGCCAGGGCCAGCTCCCAGCCGGGACGCTCCTGGCCCACGGCATGGGCGGCGGCCAGACCGCATCGCAGGCTGTGGCTGATGGAGGAGGACCCGGTGAGCAGCGCGAACGGCCAGGGCGTGCCGTCAGCGTGGCGGGCCCAGAGAATCTCGCCCCTGGCGGTCTGCAACGCCAGCACGAAGTCGAGCGCCCGCTGCACCACCGGCCACATCTCGGCCAGGAACCCGGCGTCGCCGAAGCGCAGCCAGTGATGCCAGACCCCGGCCGCGACATAGGCGATCGTGTTGGCGTCGAGCTTGTCCTGGTCGATGCCGTCGGCGGTGTAGTACTGGTGCCAGGATCCGTCGGGTCGCTGGATGCGGGCCAGCCACTCGTAGGCCGCGTCGGCCTCTGACCGCCGCCCGGCGACGGTCAGGGCCATGGCCGCCTCCACGTGGTTCCAGGGATCGGCCACGCCGCCCGCGAAGCGGGGGATCATGCCGCCGGGCAGCTGGAGGGCTGCGATCGTGTCCGCAGTGCGGTCGGCCTCGTGCCGCAGCATCAGCGCCGCCACCTCCGGCGCCTCCCGTGCGGGCCGTCCCGGCTCGCCGGTCTCGGGAGCCCTCCCGCCGGCCGGGCGGCGGCGGGAGGGCCGACGGCGTGGTTCAGGCGGCATGGGCCATGTCCCCCCTCGGGCGGGCCAGCCCCGATCCCGGCGCGTGGAGCGGCTTGTCGGCGTACACCACGAGGCTCTTCCCCAGCAGCGGATTCAGCAGCCTCTCCACGACCGCGACAGAGCGCGGCCGCTTGATGATGTCCCATTCGAGCACCCTGTGGCAGGCGCCGACGAGCCGGTTCTCGCTGACCTCACGATTCGGCCCCACCGCACATCTCAGCCACCAGTAGGGGGTGTGGAGGGCATGGGCCCGATGCCGGCGACCCGGCCGCAAACCCGCCGAGGCCAGCTTGCGCCGAACGTCGCGCAGCCGGTAGACGCGCACATGGCCGCCTGGCACCGCCGGCGCGTGGTAGTCGCTCGACAGCTTCCAGCACACCGTCTCGGACAGCCACGCCGGGACGGTCACGGCCAGCCGGCCCCCCGGGCGCAGCACCCGGGCCAGCTCCGCGAAGGCCGACTCGTCGTCATCGACGTGCTCGAGCACCTCCGACGCGATGACCCTGTCGAACGAGTCGTCGTCGAAGGGCAGCCCGGCGGCGTCGCCCTGCACCGGCGCAGCCATCGCCGAATCGCCGACCTCGCCTTCGGCCACCAGCAGCCGGGCCAGGTCGCGCACCTGCTCGACCTCGGGGCGGGCCAGGTCGCAGGCCACCACCTCCGCGCCGCGTTTGAGGGCCTCATAGGAGTGGCGACCGAAGCCGCAGCCCAGATCCAGCAGGCGCTCACCGGCGCTCAGGTCGAGAAGGTCGTAATCGACGGTGAGCATCAGCCGGACGCCTCCATCGCCGCCCGGTACTGCTCCACCGTCCGCTCCGCGGTGTGCCGCCAGGACCACTGGCCGACCACGCGCTCGCGCCCGGCCCGCCCCACCCGGTCCCGCGCGGCAGGGCTGTCGAGCGCGTCCTGCAGCACCGACGCCAGGGCTTCGGCGTCGCCGGGCTCGGTCAGGAAGCAGGTCTCGCCGTGGGTGCCGGCCACCTCGGGCAGCGCTCCGCCGGTGGTGGCAACCAGCGGCACGCCGCACGACATGGCCTCGATGGCCGGCAGCGAGAAGCCCTCGTACAGCGAGGGCACCACCGCCAGTTCGGCCTCGGCGTACAGCTCCACGATGCGGCGGTCCGGCACACCCGACACGAACGTGACCGCGTCGGCGAGCCCGAGCTCCGAGATGGCCCGGCTGGCCGCAGAGTCGGCCTTGGCCCTGCCGATGACGGTCAGCTCTATGTGGCGGCCGGTACGCAGCTTGGCCACCGCCTCGAGTAGGAAGCTGAGTCCCTTCATGGCGACGTCGGCGCTGGCGGTGGTAATCAGCCGGCCCGGCACCCGGGCGATCTCGGGAAGCGGCGCGAACAGTTCGGGGTCCACGCCCACCGGCACCACATGGATGCGCTCCGGCGGCACTCCGTGATCGTCGGCGATGTCGCGCTTGGACGATTCGGAGACGGTCAACACCCTGGGCAGCCGTCTGGCCACCCGGGTCTGCATCTTCGTGAACGCGTACCAGCGACGCTTGCCGAGCCGCTCCCGCAGGGTGTGGGCGTGGGCCAGCTCGAGGCGGCGGTCCACGGTGATCGGGTGGTGGATGGTCTCCAGCAGCGGCCACCCCTGCCGCTGCAGAGCCAGGATTCCCCAGCCCAGGGTCTGGTTGTCGTGCACCACGTCGAAGTCGGCCCGCCTGGTGCGCAGATGCCGCCACGCTCGCAGGCTGAAGGCCATGGGCTCGCTGAAGTTGCCGGTGACGAAGGAGACGTGCTCGGCGACGTCGATCCAGTCCTTGAGCTCCCAGGCCCTGGGCTTGCGCATGGGATGGGGCGGGGCCCAGATGTCGAGACCGCCGAGCTTCACCAGCGGCACCCGTTCGTCGAGTTCCGGATAGGGGGGACCGCCGAGCACCACCACACGGTGGCCCAGATCGGCGAGCGCGGCCGACAGGCGGCTCACATACACGCCCTGCCCGCCGACGTGAGGCTTGCCCCGGTACGACAGCAAGGCCACGCGCAGGGGTGCGTGGTTGTCGGCGGGGGCGGGCATGGCGTCAGCGCTTTCTCCCTGGCCTGAGCGATCCGGTCGGCACACGGCCGAGACCGAGCGCCAGCGAGAGCGTCAGCGCCGCGGCGACAGCCACAGGCCATGCCCCCAACCGGACCGCGAGCGTATCGCCGCGGCGCAGCTCGACCGTCGTCTGGATCACCCGGCTCTCGGAGATCCCGGTCCGCTCGATCACGTCGCCCTCGGGGGTGATCACTGCGGAGAATCCGGTGGGCGCGGCCTGGACCACCCACCGGTCGGTCTCGATGGCTCGCAGGCGGCTGGACGCGATCTGCTGGGTCTGGACGACGGTCAGCCAGTAGCTGGAGCCGTTGGTGGGGTTGAGCAGCACCCGGCCCTCGCCGGCGCCGACCGCGCTGCGGGCTCGATGGTCGAAGAAGATCTCCCAGGAGATGGACACGCCCAGCGGACCCAGCGGCGTTTGAAGGACGGCGGGCTCGTCGGAGGCTCCGGCCCGAGCGTCGCGGGCGGGCAGCTCGTCGCTGAAGCGCTCGGCGGTGGAGCGCAGCGGGACGTACTCGCCGAAGGGCACCAGCTGGACCTTGTCGTAGGTGTCGACCGCCACGCCCGAAGAGTCGTAGACGGCTGCGTAGTTGCGGTTGGCCTCGCCGTCGGCGGTCCGCTCGAAGAAGCCGACGACGAGCACCGCGTCCAGCTCGCGGGCCAGGTCCGACAGCGCGGCTCGGGCCTCGCTGTCGGTGAGCAGCGGCCGGTCGCAGCGGGCCGGCGTGACCGCAGTGTCGGGGCTCGGGTGGACCACGTCCTCGGGCCACACCACCAGATCGACCGGCGCGGACACCTGCTTCAGGGTCGCGTCGAGGTGGCGTTCGAACACGGCCCGCTGCTCGCACACGTCGGCCCGGGTGTTCTGCGGCCCGCCGCCCTGCACCGCGGCGACGGTGATGAGGGCGTCGTCGTCAGGGGCGCCGTCGACGTCGATCGGCTCGGAGCCGGGGGCGACGACGGCGGCCAGCAGGGCCGCCAGCAGAACAGCCATGCCCACCGACGCCGGCCGGAGGCGTGCGGCCAGGATCGCGGCCAGCGTGACCCCGCCCGCCGCGGTGAGCGCCGTCAGCAGCAGCGGGCCGCCGATGCGGGCCGCCGACGCGAACGGGCCCGACACCTGCGCCATGGCCATCGTCGCCAACGGCACGCCGCCGAAGGGCCAGGTCCACCTCAACAGCTCGGCCAGAGCGAATGCGGCCGGGAAGGCGGCGTGGCGCCGGCCGTCGGGCGGCACGAGCGCTCCGGCCACCGCATGCATCGCCGCGAACCCGAGCACCGCCAGAGGCCAGCCGACCGGCGCCAGGTCGACCATCCAGACGGTGGCCGGACCCATCCAGCCGACGCTGACCAGTGCCGACAGGCCGGCCCGGCGCCAGTAGCCGGATACGGCCAGCAGCTCGACCCAGAGCGCCATCCCGACGAAGCTCAGCGGCCAGAAGCCCCAGGGCGGCAACGAGACAGCCAGCAGCAGCCCCGCCAGCACGCCGCGGATCCACGGCTTCCCCACGGCCAGCACCGATGCGCCGCCGGTGTCGGCCGTCCTGTCCTGCTTCCCTGGCGCTGCCACCGCGCTCACCCCCTCGCCGGTCGCTCAGCGGTCGCCTGCGGGTTCGTCGCTGAGCCTGTTCACGTCGCTCCCGTGCTCGCAGCGTGCCCGAGGGGGAGCACACGGTGAACACCGGAGATGGCGCCGACGCCGCGGATCTGGAGGGTCACGTCGCCGATGCATGTCACCCAGTCGGGCATGTCGCGCGCCTCGGTGACGGTGTACATCTCGCCCGGCGGGGCGGCCGCGCACAGCTTGGCCGCCAGGTTGACCGGCTCGCCGACGTAGTCGTCCCCCTCGAACAGCAGCGCCTCGCCGGTGGCTGCGCCGACCCGGATCTGCACGCCCCGGCTGGCGAAATGATGGATGAGATGGGCGCCCAGCGACAGCGCGGCGGCCGCGTTGGTGGACACCAGCATGGCTCCGTCGCCCAGCCATTTGGCCACCCGGACCCCCCGCTTGGCGGCGACGCTGCGGGTGACCCTGCGGAACTCTCCGAGCATGGCCACGGCCTCGTGGGGCCCCTGGGCCCGGGTGTAGCCGGTGAAGCCGCAGAGGTCGGCGAAACAGAACGTGCGTGTCACGCTGAGGTGGCTGTCGCCCTCGGGCAACTCGTCGGGATGGACGGTGACGAGCGGCGGGCTGGCCTCGGCCCACTCGCGGGCCGGCCCGGTGTCGGGCGCGACCAGAGGAGCCAGCACCGGCTCGGCTTCGCCCGGGGCTGGATCCGGGTCCACGGACGGTTCGTCTAGCACAGCAGGGACCTCCTCGACGCGGTCGCCGCCTCCTGGGCGCCGCGGATGCAGGCCGGGAGGCCCACGCCCCGGAGGGCGGCGCCGGCGGTCACCAGTCCGGGCGTGGCGTCCGCCAGGCAGGCGTCCACTGCCGCGACCCGCTCGAGGTGGCCCGGCCGGTACTGCGGCAGGGAGCGGAGCCAGGGCGTGACCCGGGCCCCGGAGCAGGCCCGGGCTGCGTCCCCGGGCGACGCCATCCCGGTCGCCGCCAAGTCGCTCGCGAGGGCGGCGACCAGTTCCTCCTCGCCGAGGCCCACCCAGCGCCGGTCGTCGGTCCGTCCGGTCGAGACCCGCAGCACGGCCACATCCTCGTGGTGGTAGTGCCGCCACTTGGCTGACGCCCATGAGCATGCGGTGGTGAGCAGGCCCTGGTCGCGGGGAACCAGGAAGCCGCTGCCGTCGAGGGGGCGGGCCAGGCGGTCGCGGGGCAGCGCGAACACGGCCAGCGCCACGTCGGAGTACTCGATCCCGCCCAGGATCGCGGCCGCGTCCTGCGCAAGCGGTTCGAGCAGGCGAGCCGACTCCCAGGCGGGGCAGGCCAGGATCACGCCGTCGGCGTCGAGGGGGCCGTTCGGGGTTGTCACCCTCCAGCGCCTGCCGGCGCCGCGGGCTGCCTGCGGCGTAACCGACTCGACCGGGGAGGCCAGTCTGACGGCCCCGCCCAACGCAGCGGCGAGCGCGTCCACGATGCGGGCCACCCCGCCCCTCACGCTCTGGAACACCGGCGCCTCCCGATCGGGGCGCCGGCCCTGCCGGGCGGCGACCTCCCGCAGCGCCGGGCCGAGCGGGCCTCCCCGGCGGGCGGCCTCGTACAGGGGCGGCGCGCAGGCCTCGATGCTCATCTCGTCGGCCGATCCGGCGTTGACGCCGCCGAGCAGGGGATCGACGAGCCGCTCGAACACCTCGTCACCGACCCGGGGGCGCAGCGCCTCGCCCACCGACATGTCGCCGGGCAGCGGGTCGGCGTCGCGGGCCAGCCCGCGGGCCAGCGTTTCCACGGCCTGCTCGGAGACGATGCCGGCGCCCCTCACCGCGCCGGCCGTCCAAGGGAGCCCGAGCACGGAGCGGTCCGGAAGGGGCCGCAGGCGGCCGTCCACCCACACGAAGGCCCCGCTCGAGACGGGCTCGACCAGGTCGGGGCCGAGCCCGAGCCGCCGGCAGAGCTCGGCTGCGGCAGGGTCGCGGGCGATGAAACCGTCGGGTCCCGCATCGACCGTCAGGCAGCCGAGGCGCGCGCTGTCGATCTTCCCGCCCGGCCGGTCGCCCGCTTCCAGCACGACTGCCTCGACCCCGGCGCGCCGGAGTGCGTACGCGGCGCCCAGCCCGGAGATGCCCGCACCGACGACGGCCACCCGGCCGGTCATTCGCTCCGCACCCGGCCCTCGTCGTGAACTACTTGCACCACGCGGGCCAGAACATCCGGATCGCTCTCGGGCAGGACGCCGTGGCCCAGGTTGAAGACGAAGCCGGGATGACCGTCGTTGGCGGCCAGCACGGCGCGGGCCGCGTCGCAGGCCGCCGACTCGCCGGCCAGCACCACCGCAGGGTCCAGGTTGCCCTGCAGCGCCCGTTCGGGCCCGACCCGTCGCCGGGCCGTGTCGATGGGCACTCGGAAGTCGACGCCCACCACCTCCGCTCCGCAGGCGCCCATCTGGTCGAGAAGCTCGCCGGCGCCCACCCCGAAATGGATCCGCGGCACTCCGGTGGCGCCCACGGCGGCCAGCACCCTTGCGGAGTGCGGAGCGACACTGCGCCGGTACTGGTCGGGCGACAAGACGCCCGCCCAGCTGTCGAACAGCTGCACGGCGGCCGCCCCGGCCTCCACCTGTGCGAGCAGCGAAGCGATGGCGAGGTCGGCCAGGCGGTCCATGAGCCCGTGCCACAGCTCCTCGTCACCGACCATCAGGGCCTTGGTGCGGGCGTGGTGACGGGACGGTCCTCCCTCCACCAGGTACGACGCCACCGTGAACGGGGCCCCGGCGAACCCGATGAGGGGCACATCCAGCATCTCGACGGCGCGCCGGACGGTCTCGATCACATACGGCGTGTCGTCGGCGGGATCGAGTGGGCGCAGGCGATCGAGGTCGCTGCGGGCTGCGAACGGATGCTCCACGACCGGCCCGGTGCCGGGCACGACATCGACGCCGAAGCCGACCGCATGGGCCGGCACCACGATGTCGCTGAACAGGATGGCCGCGTCCACGCCGTAGCGGCGCACCGGCTGCAGCGTGATCTCTGCGGCCAGGTCGGCGTCGGCTATGGCGCCGAGTATCGAGCCGGCGCCCCGAACGGCCCGGTACTCGGGAAGGGACCGGCCGGCCTGGCGCATGAACCACACCGGCACCCGCCGATGGGGCAGCCGGCGGCAGGCCCGCACGAAGTCGCTGTGGTCGAAGCGGCCGCTGCTCATCGGGTCGAGCCGGGGGCAGAGGGGTCGGGGCGCGGCTCAGCCCGCGGCCCGGCGCAGCAGGCCGACCGGGCGCCGGTTGTCGCGGTCCGCGACGGCGCGGCCGACAGCCTGTTCCGCGGCCGCGGCCATCTCGGCCCGCCACATCCGCAAGGGATCGCCGTGATCGGCCTCCTCGGCGCCGTGGCCTGTGCGGTCGGCGTCGTCGCCGCTTCCCCCGTCCACCAGTTCCACCCCGTCGGCGTCGGGCGCCACCACCAGCACGACGACGCCCCGGCGGCGCAGCCCGTCCAGCTCCTCGTTCAGCTTGTCGTCGACCCACTGCCGCCGCGCCGCCCGCATGGCCCTGCCGTCGTCCCACGCCAGTCCCAGCGCCTCCGACCACCAGGCCTGATCGTCGGCCCGGGGACCGGGCGGCCCGGGCTCTCCCAGCCCGACGCCCGACCGGGCGCTGGTCCAAGCCTCCGACAGGGAGCGGCGGACCCTCGACCATCCCGCGGCGCCGCTCATCGGCGACGACACGACGACCAGGTCGAATGCGGGCGGCCCCATCAGGTCGGCGTTGGTGTAGGAGTGCAGGCCGCCGTCGACGTAGCGCCGCCCGTCCACGGTGACCGGCTCGAAAAGGACGGGCACGGCGCAACTGGCTCGCACCGCCTCCGCTGCCGTGGCCTGCAGATCGTCGCGCCCGAACACCACCCGCTCGCCGTCGGAGAGTCGAACGGCCGGGATCCACAACGGCCTCGCGGGCCACGGCTCAGGATGGAGTTCGGCCATGCGCTGCTGGAGAGCCTCGGTGGTGCGGGTGCCCCGGGGCAGCAGCCCGACCGCGGCATGCAGCGGACGGGCTTGCCACGGCGGCCACAGCGACCGCGCGATCAGCGTCGGCGATTGCGGTCCCCGCTCGCTCCGACCGCGCCGGTTTCGGCCCTCGCGGTAGGGCGTGACGACGCGGTCGATGATGGCTCGCCCCTCGTCGCTGACGGGTTCGCCCCGCCGGTAGGCGCACAGGTCGGCGGGCGGGATGCCGGCCCGGAGGCAGAGCCCGGTGACGGCCCCGGCCGAGGTGCCTGCAATGAGCTCCGCCGTGCGGGCGTCCCAGCCGACGACCCGGTGAAGGGCGCCGACCACTCCCGCGTGCCATGCGTCGGCAGCCGCGCCGCCCGCGCTCAGGACCAGTCCGACCGAGACCCGGCCGCCGGAGCCGCCCTCGGAGGGGCCGGCGGCGGCCGTTTCGTCGGCAGTCTCGGCGCCGGCGTCTCCGTCGAGTCGGTCGGGCCCGGTCGAGTCCATGCAGGCCACGATACGGGGGATAGGATCAACAGTCCCCCTGATCCACGGATCCGTCTCAGAGCGGCCCGCCGCTCCCGGCGGACCGGGAAGCCGAGTCGAGCCGCGGTTCAGCCTTGACCAGTCGCCACCCCGACCTTGAAGCCGAACAGGCGTACTTCGATCTGGCCCACGCCTGCCTGGAGACGGCCCGCGAGCGGGCCACCATGGCCACGTCGGTGTTCCGCACCGGTCGTGGCGGCACCACTCAGGCCAGATTCGAGCGCGAGGCCATGCTGGAAGCCGCTCTCGCCCGGCTGACCAAGCTCAACATCGGTGACCGGTCGCTGGTGTTCGGCCGCATCGACCCGGCGGGAACGGGCGAGCGGTTCTACATCGGAAGGGTCGGTCTGTGGGACGCCGACCACGATCCGATCCTCGTGGACTGGCGGGCGCCGGTGGCCGAGCCCTTCTACCGCGCCACCGGCCGCGAGCCGCTGGGCCTGGAGCGCCGGCGGCACTTCGCGTCACGGGGCAGCACCCTGCTGGGGATCGAGGACGAGTTCTTCGGCGAGACGGCTGCCATCGGCCTCGACCTCGCCGACCGTGACTTCGACGGCGCCGCCGGCCCCGCCGGTGACGGCCGCCTGGACGGGCGGCCGGGCTCAGGCGCCCTGATCGCCTCGCTGGAGGCGGCTCGCACCGGCCGTCTCAGCGACATCGTGTCCACCATCCAGAGCGAGCAGGACAGGGTGATCCGCTCGCCGATGCCGGGCGTCGTGGTGGTGCAGGGCGGCCCCGGCACCGGCAAGACCGTGGTGGCGCTGCACCGGGCCGCCTACCTGCTCTACACGCACCGGTTCCCCTTGGAGAGCCAGGGCGTGCTGGTGGTGGGGCCCAACCGCTTGTTCCTCGCCTACATCGAGCAGGTGCTGCCCTCGCTGGGGGAGGCCGGCGTGGAGCAGGCCGTGCTGGCCGACCTGCTCAGCCCCGCGGTGCGGGTCGGGGGTCTCGACAGCGAGGCCGTCGGCCGCGTCAAGGGCGACCCTCGCATGGCCGGAGTGCTGCGCCGCGCCGTGCGGGACCGCCGCCGGCCCCTGAGGGGCGACCTGACCGTGGGCTACGAGCTGCAGCGGCTGCGCCTCAGCGTGGACGAGTCGGCGGAGATCGTGGCCGAGGCCTCCCGGAGAGTCCGGAAGCACAACGCCGGGCGCCGGTTCGTGGAGGAGGCGTTAGTTGCGGCTCTGGCCGGCAGCGCACGCCACGGCGCCGACCCGGCCCAGGTTCGCGAGAGCATCTCGCACCGCCCCGAGGTGCGCGAGGCACTGGAGTGGATGTGGCCGGTGCTCACCCCGGCCCACTTCGTGAACGACCTGTACGGCTCCAAGGCCTTGCTGCGCTCGGCGGCCGGCGGCCGGCTCAGCCATGACGAGATAGAGCTGCTGCACCGGCCCCGGGCCGGGCCCGCCTCCGAGGTGACCTGGTCGTTCCAGGACGTGCCGGTGCTGGACGAGGCCCGCGCCCTGCTGGGCTACCGGCCCGGGCGCCGGACCGAGGACGCGGTCCTGACCTACGGCCACATAGTCGCCGACGAAGCCCAGGACCTGTCGCCCATGGAGCTCCGCATGATCGCCCGGCGCAGCCTCAACGGCTCGATGACGGTGGTGGGAGACATCGCACAGGCCACCGGGTCGTGGGCCCACGACGACTGGGAGTCGGTGCTGGAGGGCCTGCCCCGCCGGCGCCCGCCCCGGCGCGTGGAGCTGACGCTCGGCTACCGGATACCCGCTCCGGCCATGGCGCTGGCCAACCGGGTGCTTCCGTACGCCTCGCCCGGTGCGGCGCCGCCCTCCACGGTTCGGACCGGCGGCGACGAGCCCCGCATCGTGGCGTGCGGCGCGGCCGCCGCCCGCAGCGGCCCCGGCGCCGCCCGCGGCCGCACGACGTTGGGAGAGGCCCTGGCCAGGGTGATCGAGCAGGAGCGGAGCGAGGTCGGCGAGGGCAACGTGGCCGTGATCGTGCCCGACTCGCTCCATGAGCCGCTGCGGGTCGAGCTCGTTGATCGCGCCATGGTCGCCGGCGGCCCCGGCCGCACAGGCCTCGAGCAGCAGGTCACGCTGGTGCCGGTGCGCCTGGTGAAGGGCCTCGAAGTGGACGCGGCCGTCGTGGTCGAACCGGCCCGCATCGTGGCCGAGGAGTGCCAGGGCGTGCGCTCCCTCTATGTCGCCCTCACCCGGGCCACCCGGCGGGTGACGGTGGTGCACGCCGAGCCGCTGCCCGAGGTGCTGGCCGAGCCCTGCGCAGCAGCCTGAAGGACGCAACCGCTGAAGCGAGCATCCTGATCCCCGAGGTTCCCGTGCGTGGAGCACCCGGACCGTAAGGACGTCCGGACCGTAAGGACTTCCGGGGTCGATGCGGTGAGGGATACCGGCATTAGGGTATAAAGCATGCTTGATAGCGGTGCGGCTAGAGGTGCTGCTGGGGGTGCGGCCACGGTCGCGGTGGCGGCCCCTTCTCCGGTGGCGGCTCCCGTGGCGTCCGCCGTTCCCCGGGGCCGCGGGATCCTGGTCGATGAGGTGAGCGTCACCCTCGGCGGGACGCCGGTCCTGCGCAATGCTTCGATCTCTGCCGAGCCGGGCCGGACACTGGCCATCCTCGGTCCGAGCGGATGCGGCAAGACGACCCTGCTGAGGGTGCTGGCCGGCCTTCAGCGACTCGACTCCGGGCGGGTGGTGCTGGGGGGCGCGCTCATGTCGGGTCCAGGCGTGCACGCGGCCGCCGACAAGCGCGGCGTGGGCATGGTGTTCCAGGACTGGTCGCTGTTCCCGCATCTCACCGTGGCCGCCAACGCGGCCTTCGGGCTGCCGCGCTCGGAGCGGCCCCGCAGCCGGGTGCTGCCCAGGCCCGCGTCGCGGCGGGTGCGCGACCTCCTGGACATGGTGGGGATCGCAGAGCTGGCCGACCGGCTGCCCGGCTCGCTGTCGGGAGGTCAGCAGCAGCGAGTGGCGCTGGCCCGGGCTCTGGCGCCCCAGCCGTCGGTGCTGCTGCTCGACGAGCCCTTCTCGAGCCTCGACACCACCCTGAGAGTGGAGGTCCGCTCCGAGGTGGCCGGGCTGCTGCGGGAGCTGGAGGTCACCTGCGTGTTCGTGACCCACGACCAGGACGAGGCCTTCGTGCTCGGCGACGAGGTGGCCGTGATGCGCGGCGGCGAAGTCATCCAGCAGGCCCCGCCGGCCGTGCTCTACGAGCGCCCCGCCGACCGGTGGCTGGCCGGCTTCGTGGGCGAGGCCGACACCGTGCCCGGCCGTGCCGAGGGCGACGTCGTCTACACCGCTCTGGGACCCATGAAGCTACAATCGCCCCACCATGGAGAGGTGGACGTGCTGCTGCGGCCCGAGGAGTTGGCGCTGACGGAGGGCGGCCCAGGCACCGTCGACCACATCGAGTTCTTCGGCCACGACACCCTGTACTACATCCGCTCAGCCGCCGGCGAGGTGCTGCGCTGCCGCACCACCGGCGTGCCCCGTTTCGGGATCGGCGCCGGCGTCGACCTCAGCCACAGCGGCGAGCGCACCGTGGCCTTCCCCCGTTCGGTCTAGCCGGAGACCTCCGGACCGTTCTCTCGGCTACCGGGTCGGCCGGGACCGGCCGCCGGCAGGCGGACCGTCGTCGCATTGCCGACATCGGCATAGCGCTGAGGCGTGCAGGTGAGCACGATCACCTGGCAACGGGCGCCCGCTGCCGCGATGGCTGCGCCCATGCCCTCGAGGCGCTGCGGGTCGCTCCACCCCAAGGCGTCGTCGACGATGACCGGCGCTCCGGCGCCGTCGGGGCTGACGATCATCGCGCAGGCCAGGCGTGCCAGCAGGCCCAACTGCTCGACGGCCCCGGTGCTGAGCTGATCCACGCTCAGGGCGGTGTCGTCGAGGGCACGGCCGACGATCTGCAGGTCGGTGTCGACCTCCACCGACAGCGACGGTCCGAACACCAGCCGCCCGAGTTCCTCGATGGTCTGCTTGAAAGGCTCGACGTAGCGCATGCGGGTCTGCTGCCGGCGACGAGCGAAGGCGTCGTGCAGCAGCCGCGCCGCGGCGGCGCGTGCCTCCAGTCCCTCATGCTCGTGCTCCCGGACCCGCCGGCGGCTGAGCGCCTCCTCGAGGCTGGTGTGCAGTCCCTGTTCACCGTCCGCGGCGAGCCGGATGCGAAGGTCGTCGTAACGGGCCCGGTTCGACGCGAGGTCGCGACGGGCACGCTTCTCGGTGTTGCGGGCATTCTCCAGCCGAGCCTCGATAGAGCGGGGATCCTGGGCGAGCAACTCGCTCTGCGCCTGTCGGAGCTTCTCGGCCGCGGCGTGCTCGGAGTCTCGTGCCTTCGTGAGATCGCCCTCGATGCGGGCGTCGGAACGCTCGGCGCGCGCCGCGTCGAGGCGTTGTTGCGCCAGCCGCCGGCCGCCTTCGGCGTTCTCGATCCGTCCGGCGAACCCGGCCTCGTCGAGCAGGGCCCTGTTGAGTGCTTCCGCGGCCCGGCGAGCCGCGGTCTCGCGCTCTTCGAGCTGCGCCTGGCATTGAGCCAGATGCTCCTCCGCAGCCCAGACGATTCGCTTCGCCTTCTCGAAGTCCGCGGGCATGGGCGTCGTGTCGGGTCTCGCGGCTGCGTAGTCCGCGACTCGCCGGTTGAGCCCCGAGATCTTGCTGCTCAGCACGTCGGGAGTCAGATCCCGCAAATCCTGCTCGATGGTGCCGGCGGCTGCACTGCGCTGTCGCTGCGCGTCCCTGCGCCTCTCGGCTGCCCGCCGTGCCTCGGCGAGGTCGGCGACGCCTGCGGTCTCGCACATTCGCCGCAGGTCGCTGCGGGCCTCGGCGAGGTCGGCGGCGAGGTCGTGGGCGCCCTTGCCCGGTTCGACGGTCACGGCGGCCGCGTCCGCGATGGTCAGCTTCGTGGCGGCGCCCACGTTGCGATGGTCGGATTCGCCCGGCGCCAACAACCGCTCGGCGCCGTCGATGCTCAACGCAACTTGCCGCAGCGCGGTGGTGGTGACGGTCGATGCGCCCGCATCGAAGGCGGCCTGGGCGCGTTGAACCGCTATGTGGGCGCCTTCGATCGCAGCGACGAGGCTGTCATCGACTCTGGAGAGCTCGAGCGCCTCCTCAGCGGCCTGCAGAGCCTTCTGGGCCTCGCTCACACGGTCGCGACGCTCGGTGAGCTGTTCGATCTCGATCTGCTGGCGCAGATGGTCGCGGTCCTCCACGGCTCGGCGGCAGCGGCTCGCAGCGGCGTCGAGCTCGTCGCGGGCCTCGTCGCGCAGTTCGGCGGTCCGTTCGGCGTGTTCACGGTCCGCGGCCAACGCAATCCCCTGCCTTTTCAGCCGATCCTTCAGGGTCGACAGCTCGCGCTCGGCGTCGGCCGCCGCGTCGATGAGAGCCTGCCTCTGCTCCTGTTCGGCCGCGATGCTTCCGCGTTGGGCCTCGGCAGCGGTGAGCGACGCCTGGCACGCCTCGAGAAGGCTGCGCACCTGCTCGGTGCTGTTCCACGCCGCAGTCAACTCGGCGGTTGTTCTGCGGCGGTCCTCGAGGGTGGCGTTCAGAGTCGCCGCGTCGGCCTCGAGGCGGTGCAATTCGGCCAGGCTCAGATCGATCTGCTCCAGCCGGCTGCGCAGCCCGTCCACTTCGGCGTCGGCCGACTCGAAGGCTTGCAGGGCGGTGCTGCGCTCGCGCTTGGGCCGGCCTGTGGAGGTCCAGTAATGGTCCCTCTCCCGACAGATGCGCTGCCAGAGGTCGTCGTCGGCGTCGGACTGGGGCCGGGCGCTGGCGGCGGCGTCGAGGGCTCGTCCCAGTGACGGGACGTCGAAGCCGGGGATGCTCAGCTCGGCGCCCTGGTGGATTCGCATCGCGTCCCACAGGTCGCGGTCGAGCGTCTCGGCGAGGAGCTGCTCGACCCGCTCGTGCGCGGCGCGGCCGCTGACCTGCTCGACTGCCGGTTCTGTCAGCTCGAGCGTCGTCTCGGGACGGCGCAGCCAGCGTTTGCGGTACACGAATCGGTACCCGCCAGTGGACATCTCGACCTCGGCTTCGGGGCCGACGTCTCTGCCTGCCGGCTGGATGGACTTGATCCGGCGATGCTGTGAGGAGTCGAGGAACTCCATCAGCAGGTCGAGCGCCTCGGCCACAGACGTCTTGCCGGCCTCGTTGGGGCCCTCGATCACCGTCACGCCGTGATCGTCGAATGCGACGCCGCAATCGAGCACGCCCCGGAAGTTCCGCAGCGCGACACGGTGCAGCCTCATCGCCGGGCCTCGAGCGCCGCGCGGTCTCTGCGGTGTGAACGTCGGTGGCAGGCATGATCGGCGTGCCTCATCGCCGGGCCTCGAGCGCTGCGCCGTCGCTGCGGCCCGCGTGGACGAGGCGGTACAGCAGCGTCAGAGCCTCCCGGGCGTCCGCGGCCCGCTCGCCGCCGGACCGGGCCGCGGCCACCAGGTCCGACAGCGCTTCGGCCGCGTAGCCCGACAGCCCGAAGTCGCTGATGTCGAGCTCGTCGGGGATCACCACCAACTCGCTGCCGGGTCCGTGTACGTCGAGGGTCGCGAGAATCTCGCCGTGATCGGCCAGCGTCCCCTCCAGCCGGGCCTTCTGGGAGACTGAGAGCTGGCCGGCCAGGTTCAGCCTGACGATCGTCCGCGACTTCGCCGCGAACTGCCCGAGCCAGTCGTCGAGCGCATCGATGTCGGCGCGGCCTGCGAGCCGCATGTCCCGCTGCGCGAACGACCAGGCGCCCACCCGGTGGGGCTCCACCCGGGGCTGTTCGCCGTCGAGGTCGACGACCAGCACGTTGCCCGGATCGACCTCGTCGAAGTCCGTCGGCTCCGGCGCGCCCGAGTACCAGACGCGGCCCGTCTCGCCGACGCTGGTCGTGGAATGCCGGTCGCCGAGAGCGACGTAGTGGACCAGCCCCGCGTCGAGCGCGGCTTCGACGCCCTGAAGCGAGATCAGCTCGGGGCCCCGCGACTCGGGCCACATGGCGTCCACCGCTCCGTGGCCGGCGACCACTCGCAGCGAGTCGGACGGCCCCAGCCGCCCGCAGGCGTCGGCCACGAGGTCGCTTCGGGGTCGCTTGTTCGGCCAGGGCGCAGCGATCAATTCGACGCCGTCGGCTGCTTCCAGAGGCGTGGCCCCGTCGAGCACGGTCACATTCTCGGGACAGTGGTCGCGGAACCTCGGCGACTCGAAGATCGACGACGCGTCGAGGGGATCGTGGTTGCCCGGAAGCAGATAGAAGCGCAGCCGGCCGACGCTGCCCATCTGTTCGAGGGCTCTCAGCAGTATCTGCCGGTCGACGCTGTTCGACTCGAACACGTCACCGCACACCACCACGAAATCGCAATGCTGCTGCGCCGCCAGATCGCCTATCCGGCCGATCACGTCGACACGGGCCGCGCTGAAGCGCGCCCGGGCCTCGTCGCTCAAGAAATGGGGCGCCTTGCCGAGCTGCCAGTCGGCGGTGTGCAGGAACCTGGCCACGCGGCGACCCTACCCCTCGGCGGTGTGACAGGCCCCGGCGTCGGGGACGCTCAGGCCCGCAGATGCGCAGGCCTCCGGGGCCCTAGTCGGCGGGCGCGGCGCTGACGAGGATGCGCGAGGTGGCGTAGTCGCTCAGGCCGACTGGGCCGCCCTCGACGTCGAGCGTGAACGTCCCGTCGGGGGAGCGGGCCGTGACCTTGCCCGTCGACCCCGGCGTCACCCTGGCCTCCTCCAGGAATTCGAGCATCCCGGCCTGGAACTCCAGCTCCTCGGGAATGCGCTGCACCGTGAACTCGCGTCCCACGTCGAGCGTGTCGAGGGCCACCATCTCCGGCGGCTCGTAGCCGGAGCCGGGGATGGGGTTGCCGTGGGGGCAGGTCGTCGGCTGTTCGAGCACCCGGGTCATGGCCTTCTCCACAGCCGGGGAGATGATGTGCTCCCACTTGCCCGCCTCCTGGTGGGCCTCGGCCCACGACAGCCCGAGGATGTCGGTGAGGAAGCACTCGGCCAGGCGGTGGCGGCGCACCACCGTCTCGGCCAGGGAGTGTCCCCGCGCGGTGAGCTTGATGATGCCCCGGCCCTCCTCGACGAGGCCCTCGGCCTGCATCCGTCGGATCATCTCCGACACTGCGGGGCGGGAGATCTCCAGGCGGTCGGCGATGCGGGCCTGGATCACGTCCAAGTCGTCCTCGGCCAGTTCGAAGATCGTCTCGCAGTACTCCTCGAAGGCCGGATGCCACTCGGGCGACTCGTACGGCGTCGTGTCGATCGGCGTCGTGGTCATGGCACAACCATAGGCGGCAACGGGGAGCGCCGGCTAGCTGTTCTGGCGGGCGGGCCCGTCCACTCCCGGAGCCGCTGCGGCCCGGTCCTCGGTCCAGTCGGCGAGCCTCTCCAGGCTCCGGGCCACGTCGGTGGCCGTGCCGGACATGTCCAGCGCGTAGGTGTGGAGCACTTTGCCGACGTTGCGGACCCGTATCGACCGCAGGCCTGGAAGGCTCCCGCCGGGCGTGCCTTCGACAGGCACGGAGCTCTCGGACCGGGAAGTCGCAGCCGACGCTCCGCCGCTGTCGGAGTCGTCGGCACGGTCGGCGTCGAGGCAGTAGACGAGCACGCCTTCGGGCAGGTCGAGCGCGGTGGTGTAGGCCAGCAGCTGGTAGTAGTCGGCGCTGCGGCCGGCGGCCGTGTCGTCGGTGAGCTTGTACTTGATGTCGGCCACGAACCTCGGTTGGCCGTTCGCGCTGAACAGCAGGTCGGGCTTGATGGTGACGCAGCGCTCGTTGTCGAGCCGGTCCTGGTGCTGGCCCTTGACGTCGAGGCGGCCCCGGAGCGCCCGCCGCAAGCGCTCGGTGACGAAGCGCTCGAACAGTTCGTTCATGTCGAGCATGAACGAAGAGGCCTGCGTCTCGCCGATCACGTCTTGCAGCGTCAGGTTGGCCAGCACGAGCCGGGCCAGCCGCAGCGCCGGCCGGTAATGCTCGTTGAGCCGGGTGAACACGACCCGGTCGTGGTCGGCGTGGTGGTGCCGCACGTCGCCGACGTCCTCGAGGGTGACGAGAAGCTGCATGAGCCGACGACGGTCGACGGGCTGCACGCCGGCCACCCTCAGCGACCGGGAGACTGCCGCCTTCAGGTACGAGTTCTCGATCAGGTCGGCGGTGAACTCGGTGAACCGGCAGGCTGTGGGTATGGCGACGCCGGGCTGCGCGAGTTGGCGGGCGACGTCGACGCGTCCTCGCAGGGCGACGAGCCGGTCGTGCTGCTCCCGGTAGGAGTGGTACAGCCCCCGGGCGAGGGTGGTCTCGGTGGTGCGGGCGAAGAACGACACGAAGGCGGGCAGCAGGTCGCCGGTGGTCTCGAAGCGGACGGCCTCGTCACGCCAGTCCCGCTCGCGCAGCCCCACTTCGAGCAGCAGGAACAGGTTGCGCAGCGGGATCTTGGGCCGCACCAGCACCTGCAACCCGGCCACGTTGATCGACCCGACGTAGTTGTGGGCAGACACCCGCCAGTGCCCCGACTGCTCGCCCGGCTCGACCGACAGGTACCGCCCGCCGCCCGCCCGGTTCAGCGCGTTCGCCTGCTCGTCGGTCAGCACGAGAACCACTCGGCCGTACTCCTGCAGTTCGACCCTGTCCAGCGGCTTGACGGGCACAACGGCCGAAGCCTCGAGGCCGGACGCGCCCGCCGTGACGGCGGTGTCATCGAGCGTCGTCGCCAGGCTCATGAGCACCTACGCATCGAGCGCATCCGCCGGGTCAGCTTTCTCCGTCCGCTCCGTCGCCTCGGGCATCCTCGCCGACCACGCCCGGCGCCTGCGGGGCAGGTTCGTCCTCGGAGTCTTCGGTGTTCTCCGGGCCGTCGTCGGACGTCGCAGCCGGACCGTGGCGCTTCATCACGGCATCGAATCGGAAGCTCGCAATCTGGTCGGGGGCGCCGAAGAACTGGTCCTCGATGAACGGCTCGATGTTGTACTCCCAGATGCGTCGCAGGCGCCGTCGCTGCTCGTTGAGCGATGGGCCGTACTTCTTCATGAAATGGCTTGGGCCGAGCAAGAGATGGGAGCCCTCAAGGACCTCCTTGAGTTCCTCGTTGACCTCAGCGACGAGACCACCGACCCAGCCCGGCCCGCCCTGGCGTTCCAGCCACCGGCCGAGCAGGCCCGCCATGGGCTCGCGGTCAGGAAAGAACGGCACGAAGTGGAATCGTCGCCTCAGCGCCGCGTCCACAAGCGCGATCGACCGGTCGGCGGTGTTCATGGTGCCGATGAACCAAAGGTTGTCGGGCAGGGAGAACGGCTCATCCGGCCGGTACAGCGGCTGCACGCTCTCATTGCGGTACTCGAGCAGGAACAGCAGCTCCCCGAGCACGCGGGGCAAGTTCCCCCGGTTGATCTCGTCGATGATCATCACATGCTGCCTCTCCGGCGCCTCGGAGGCCTGCTCCGCCATGCGGGCCAGAGGCCCCGGCGTCAGTTCGTAGCGGACGTTCCCGTCGTGGCCGGTTCCGGCAGGCCGGTAGCCCTCGAAGAAATCCTCATAGGAAGTCGACGGGTGGAATTGAACAAGCGCCCTGCACGCCTCGCCTGGTGCCAGCACCTTCGCCAATGCCCGCGCCAAGTACGTCTTCCCGGTCCCGGGAGGCCCGTAGAGGATCGCCTGCCCCTTGTCCTCCAGCAGCGAGACGATGTCCTCCAGGAACTCAACGTCGACGAGCAACTCACCTGCAAGTTTGATCAGGTCCACCGGATCAGTCGAGCTGCTGCGATCCATTCGTGGTCCTGGATCCCGACCCGTCTCCAGCAGTTGCTGGAAGCGCCAAGATGCGTCGTGACGCGTGATCGCACAGATAGTCATTTGTGCACCGAGTGAGTTCTGCAGGTCGAGCTCGAGGGCCGCGCGGGGTACTTCAGTGCGTTTCCAGTCCACCGATACGACGTGGCGACCCCAGCCCATTTCGGAAGCGGTGTCGTACCAGTACTCACGGGTGACTGAGCCCAGAGCGAGCTCTCGCGCCCCCTTGCGAGGCATCACCACCAGATCGCCTTGACGCACGTCGGTTCGCATTCTCCACAGTTGGCTCGTGTGGCTGGAGATCGTCCCTTCCCCGCGGTCGGGATAATGCGAGCGCATAGCATCCTGCAGTTCCTGTCGGCTGGTGAAGCCTCTCAGGTCCGGGATGTCGTCCCAGCCGAGGCAGGCGAGGCCGTTCTCGACGTTGTAGTCGAAGCGATCGCCATCCCTGCCGGCTCTGATGAGCCATACGGCCGGCGTGTCCTGTTGCTCTTGGCCTCGGTCCTCATGTTCGTCGACAAGTGTCTGCGACGGCTGTTGGTCGGCCAAGCCCTCGTCGGGGTCGTAGGTCAGGGACATGGTGCTCGCTTTCGGGCTTGGCGGACATCAATCGGAGTCTGTGTCGATCTATGCATCATGGCCGCGGTGGTCGTCGTCGTCCACGCCGGCGGGGTGGTCCCAGATCGCCAGGAGGTCGCCGTCCACGCCGTCGTCGTCCAGGCCGGCGGGTTGGTCGGTGGGGTGGTTCCAGACTTCGGGGGGTGCGGTGGCCCAGATGGTCACGCCGTAGGCCCACATCACGCCGCCGACGCCCTCCAGGCCGCCCTGCCCGTACAGGTAGTAGCTGCACGTCATGCCGGTGTCGGGGTCGGCCGGGTCGTAGCGGCGGCCCTCCTCGCACTCGACCAGGTCGACCCAGGTGGGCCCGCCCGCCGGCACGTTCAAGCGCAGGTACTCACGCCTCTCCGGATCGTGGGCGTGGTGGTCGAGCAAGTCCATCGCGTACTGCAGGATGGCCGAGCGGGCATCGGCGACCGTCTCGACGGCGAAGGTGGCAGCGTCCTTGATGAGAACACAGCCCGTCAAGCTGCCCAGCTTGAGCTCGAAGCCCGTCTCCTCGAAGCCCGTCTCAAGGTCTGTTCCCATGACAGCCACAGTACGGACGGGGTGTGACAGCCCAGGTTGGACGCTCCCGGGAGAAGGTTGATGAGGTTGACATGACATTGATTGTCATATAGTCTTACCAGTGAGCCTCGTTGCCGGGCTTGGACGGCAGTCGATCCTTCAACCGCGCTGTCGCCCGCACCGCCGGCCCTGAGACGAGGCTCCCATGACGACATCAGCTCCGATCCCCGCCGCCGAGGCGACCCCCCGTATGGCTAACCCGTCCCACACCGCATCCGAGGCATCGACCGAGCAGGCGCCGGCCCGCTCGGCAGCCGCGGCCAGGCCGAGCATGCGAGATCAGGTCGCCGAGAATCCGCTGCTGAGCTTCTTCGGCCTCTTGATCGTCGCGCTGCTCGCGGCCGCTATCGCCAGCCCCCACATCCGCATCGACGACATCAACATCCGCATCGACGACACCAACGGGCGTATCGATGAGACCAACGGGCGTATCGATGAGACCAACGGGCGTATCGATGAGACCAACGACCGCATCGACCGCCTCGAGGCCAAGATGGAGACCAGATTCGACGAGGTCGATGCCAGATTCGACAAGCTCGAAGCAGCGGTCGCGGAGATCGACCGGAAGCTGACCGCGCTGATAGCCCACCTCAACGCCACCAGTGCGGTGGACGATGCCCTGGCGGGCCGACTCACCGACCCGAGCGCCCTCGACGCAGCCGGCACAAGCGGTGGCGAGCCCGGCTGACGGTCTGGAGCGAGAAGCGAGTCGAAGCCGGCGGCCTACGAGCCGCTGGGGTCGAAGTGGGGCGATCGCCGTCGATCTCGAGCCGGCGGATGATCCGCTCCTGGTTACGGGTCGCAAGTTAGTACTGTCGCCACCCATGAAGATCGACTCGCTGCTGACCGGCTCGATAACCGAGGCGGGCCGCACGGCCGCCGAGCTGGAGACGTCCGGCTACTCGGGTGCCTGGTCGCTGGAGGGACCGCACGACCCGTTCCTGCCCCTCGCCGTAGCCGCGGCCAGCACACGCAAGATCGAGCTGGGCACGGCCATCGCGGTGGCGTTCGCCCGCAACCCGATGCTGCTGGCCAACATCGGGTGGGACCTGCAGACCCTGTCGCAGGGCCGCTTCGTGCTCGGCCTCGGCAGCCAGATCAAGCCCCACATCACCAAGCGCTTCTCGATGGAGTGGAGCAGGCCCGCGGCCCGCATGCGCGAGATGGTGCAGGCTGTCCGGGCCATCTGGGACTGCTGGCTGCACGGCACGCGGCTGCGCTTCGAGGGCGAGTTCTACCGGCACACCCTGATGACGCCCATGTTCACGCCCCGAGCCGGCGATCTGGACGACTCCGGGCCGCCGCCGATCTACCTGGCAGGGGTCGGCCCGCTGATGACCGAGGTCGCCGGCGAGGTGTGCGACGGGTTCCTGTGCCACCCGTTCACCACCGAGAAGTACCTGCGCGAGGTGACGCTGCCCGCGCTGGAGCGGGGCCGGGCACGAGCCGGCGCCTCGATGGACGGCTACGAGATAGCCGGCCCGTCGTTCGTCGTGACCGGCGAGACCGGCGAGGAGATCGAGCGGGCCGCCGCCGGCGCCCGCCGGCAGATCGCCTTCTACGGATCCACGCCCGCCTACCGGCCGGTGCTGGAACTCCACGGCTGGGGCGACCTCCATGCTGAGCTCAACACCCTGTCCAAACGGGGCCAGTGGGTTGAGATGGGCGCTCTCATCGACGACGAGATCCTCAACACGTTCGCGGTGGTCGCCGCGCCCGACCGGATCGCCCCCCAACTCGCCCGCCGGTACGGCGACGTCATCAGCCGGATCTCGTTCTACGCCCCCTTCCGAGGAGACCCCGACCGCCGGCAGGCCGTCATGGACGCCATCAAGGCCATCTGAGGAACGCCGCCGCGATGCATGGACGAGGCGCACGGTCGGTGGCGGGGATGCTGCTGACCCACGGTGCGGGCGGGGGCGCCGAACAGCACACTCTCGTCGCCATCGAGGAGGGCCTCGACATGCCGGTGCGCCGCGTCGAGTTCCCCTACCGGCGCGAGGGCAGGCGGTTCCCGGACCGGGCGCCGAAGCTGATCGAGACGGTCCGCTCCGAGGCCGAGGCGTTCGCCTCCGACCTCGGAGCGACCACCGGCCGGCTCGTGGTGGGAGGGCGCTCGATGGGTGGCCGCATGTGCTCCATGGCGGTGGCCGAGGGGCTACCAGCCGCCGGGCTGGTGCTGCTCAGCTACCCGCTGCACCCTCCGGGCAAGCCCGAGAGGCTGCGGGTCGAGCACTTCGATGGCGTGGGCGTGCCCACGCTGTTCGTGAACGGCGACCGGGACCCCTTCGGCACGCCCGAGGAGCTCGCTGCCCACATCGGGGCGATCCCCGGCGATGTGACCGTCCACTGGCTCGAGGGCCGGGGCCACAACCCCGAACCGGCTGCCGACGCGGAGATCGTGGCCGTGGTCGCCGACTTCCTCGTCGCCCTGTAGGTCCCCGGCCCTGCCACGCTGTGCAACCTGCAAGAATCCACCCTGCAGGTGGAAATTCGACAGAAGTTCGCCGGCGGGGGCGGGCGAAGTGCTGAGTGGCCGCAACCTCGGCCAGACGGCTGAAGCGCTCTCGGGCGGCTGGTGCCTGGCAGTAGCCTCGGCGCCATGCTGGAGCGGATCGCCGGCCTCGAGAACGAGCTGCGAGACGTGGAGATGCGCCTCGGCGACCCCGCGGTGCAGTCCGACCCGCGCCGGCTGGCCGAGCTGGGCCGCCGCCACAAGCAACTCGACGAGATCGTGGCAGTGGGGCGGCGTCTCAGGGCGGCCATCGACGACCGCGACGAGGCTCGCCGGATGCACGGCGCGGCCGACGCAGCCGAGAGGACCGAGCTGCGCGAGATGATCGACGAGCTGGACGAGGCCGTGGCCGCCGCGGAGGAGGAGCTGAGGGTCCTGCTGCTCCCGCCCGACCCCAACGAGGGACGCAACGTGATCGTCGAGATACGGGGCGCGGCCGGCGGCGAGGAGGCCAACCTGTTCGCCCGCGACCTGTTCGGCATGTACCAGGCCTTCGCCAGGCGGCAGCGCTGGAAGATCGAGCCGCTGGCCGCCTCCCCCTCGGACCTCGGGGGGTACACCGAGGTGAGCGGGCTCATCTCCGGCGAGCAGGTGTGGACCCGCATGAAGCACGAGGCGGGCACCCACCGGGTGCAGCGGGTGCCGGTGACCGAGTCGCAGGGACGGGTACACACTTCGTCGGCCACCGTTTCGGTGCTGCCGGAGGCCGAGGAAGTCGACGTGCGGATCGACGATTCCGACCTGCAGGTCGACGTCTACCGATCGTCGGGTCCCGGTGGCCAGTCGGTGAACACCACCGACTCGGCGGTGCGGATAACCCACCTGCCCAGCGGCCTGGTGGTGGCCATGCAGGACGAGAAGAGCCAGCTCCAGAACAAGCAGAAGGCGCTGCGGGTGCTGCGGTCGAGACTGTTGCAGGCAGAGCAGGACCGGGCCTCGGCCGAGCAGTCGGCCATGCGCCGGGGCCAGGTCGGCGGCGGTGACCGGTCCGAGAAGATCCGCACCTACAACATGAAGGAGAACCGGGTCACCGACCACCGCATCGGGGTGACCATCTACAAGCTGGACCGGGTGCTGGCCGGCGAGCTCGACGAGTTGAGCGACGCGCTCGTGCAGGACGAGCAGCGGGCGCTGCTGGCCGCCAGCGACGGCGCCTGAGGGCTCCGAGTGCCCCAGGCGAGCCGGCCGCACGAGGCGGACAGCCGGCCCGAGGCGGTGTCGTGGGGCGACCTGCTGTCTGAGGCGAGGCGCCTGCTGTCCGGCAGCGGCGCGTCGGAGACGCCGGAGGTGGACGCCCGCCGCATCGTGGAGGCGGCCTCAGGGGCGTCACCCGCCGACTTCGAGAGGGTGCTGGGAGCGGGGGCCACCACGCTGGCCGCGGCCCGGTTCTTCTCGATGCTGGAGCGTCGCTGCGCAGGCGAGCCGCTCCAGTACGTGGTCGGCTCGTGGGGTTTCCGGTCTCTCGACCTGATGGTCGACCACCGGGTGCTCATACCCAGGCCCGAGACGGAGGTGGTGGCCGGCTGGGCGGTTGATGAGGTCCGGAGGCTCTCGGGCGGCGCAGGCCGCGACCATCAGATGACCGTCGTCGACCTCGGCACCGGGTCGGGCGCCATCGGGTTGTCGGTGGCGGTCGAGTGCCCGCAGGCCAGGGTGTTCGCCACCGACGTGTCGGCCGACGCGCTGGCGGTGGCCCGGGCCAACCTGGCCGGTCTGGGCCGGGCTGCGGCCCGGGTGAGCCTGCACGAGGGCGACTGGTTCGACGCGCTGCCCGACGCGCTGCGGGGAGCAGTGGACGTGGTGGTGTCCAACCCGCCCTACATCGGCACCGGCGAGGAACTGCCGCCGGTGATAGCCGACTGGGAGCCGCCGGTGGCGCTGTGGTCCGGGCCTGCGGGCCACGAAGCGGTCGAGCAGGTGATCGGCGGCGCCTCGCAGTGGCTCAGGCCGGGCGGGTCCGTGGTCATGGAGGCGGCGTCGCGCCGGGCCCGGCAGACGGCGCAGATGGTCGCAGAGACCGGCTTCGCCGATGTCCGGGTGGAGCACGACCTGGCCGGCCTGGAGCGGGTCGTGATCGGGCGCTTGCCGTGAGCGGCGGCCGCGTCCTTGGCACCCGGACTCTCGAGCAGCGCGAGAACGCCGTGGACGCAGCGCTCTCCGCAC